>CAMZMU010000048.1:3600519-3847034 GCA_947311845.1 Poa pratensis
GCGATGATGAGCATAAGGTCTCTCTTTGAAAGTATTTGTTGAAAGATATGTATGATGAGACTGAAATTGCTTGCTATATATGATCAACTTCGTCTAATAAAAAGAAACTTTCATGACTTGTGTGCTATGTTGCGTGGAGAGTGTGGTTTTTACGGGACAATGTGTATGTTGCCGTGGAGGAAAAGGTCGCCATGTTCTTGCTTGTTGTTGGTCATGGTCTGAAAATGAGGTTGTTGCAAGGACAGTACAAGAGGTCCTTAGGGACTTTTAGTTCAAGTGTTAAAGGCTATCTTATGTCTCCATGGAGAGTTCATTAAACCGCCGGATCCGTTGAACCTCACAATGATTACAAAATGGACTTGGAGCATTAGATTGGACATGTATATAACAGTATAATGATCAATGTCTCAAAGAACTCCAACTCATCACTTTATACCATCCAAACAATATTTGGCATTCACCTCAATATCTAGTCTGGGTCCGAATATCTAACACATCCAAACATATATGTTGGCATCCAATCTCAATATCAATATCCTGAATATTGGACATTCAGCACAATACAATGTCTAGTCTCCTATTGCAAACATCAGAACGAGGTGTTAGTGACTTTGAGGTACGGAGTCCAACGCTAACTTTGCTTTCTATATATATTGTCTAATATTTAGAAATTTTTGAAAATATTCTAGTAAATCTTAGATGTTGCATTATGTATCATGTGAAAGTTTCGTCGTATTTGGAAATATAATCTGTGAATAGATATCATTTTAAATTTGACTACACAATTTTAAACCTAAAATTCAATCTTTCCAGGAAAAAACTAAAAATTCAGTAAATCACATTTCCTTTATTATGTATTCCGAGAAAATTTTGAAGTATTTTTACAGACGGTTTCTGAATAAACAGTACTTTAAATTTTAGTCAAGACATGTTCACTCATTCAAGTCCACTGGATCACGTTCGGATGGGAGCAGACTCACCGTTAGATTTGTACCTCAAAGTTGCGTCCCTCACACCCGCGTGTGGGCACGCCTTCCGAAGATTCACGTTGCTCACTTGCTCACATACTCCCCGGGGACTAAATCCCCACCCTAATACCGAAGCGTGGCGTACCGCACCAATCTCCGGCCACCTGCGCCACTGCGCGCCCATCTCCGATCGCCGCTCCACAGCCAAACTCCGTATGATGACACCTTCTACCTCACCCAATCCGGCCGCTAGGGCGAGATCCTCCAGCAACACACCCTCCTCCCCGTCGTCTGGCTAGCTTGGCCATACGAGTCCACGCAGGAGGTCCACCATGAGGCACGGCAGATGTCCACAACACCTTGAAATGATGTTTGCGCCGCCCTCCTTTTTGGGATCCCTCGGATCATGTTTGCGCCGCCCTCCAGATCCTCCAACATGCTGGTGCATAAGACCATCTCTAGCAGAGCTTGTTAATGAGTAATAATTTCTTAGTGTTTTATCAAGAGCTATCTTTCATTCATGTTTTGATGCTGAATGTTACTTTACTTTGTTTAACATGGATTAGTTAGTTCTATGGACACTCATGCATGCATTTAGACGGTCAACTTTCTCCCTCTTGCTAGCCCAAAAATTCCAACAAAAAAACTTGTTTCCAACACCTTCAACCAAAGTTTTTCCAGTGAGTCCACCATATCTACCTATTAGCTTTATGCTATTCCGAGTATGTTTACTATGTTGTTTGTATCATTTATACCTCTGAATTAAAATGCTTATGTTATTGATTGTATGGGAAAAGTTGGTTATATAGCTCTACGAACTTGATGCACACTTTACTTTTATTGCACTTAATGAACATGACCCATTGTGATTAAAATTATGATGTGAGCTTGACAAATGTCTTTGGTGAGAGTTAGCCCAATGTGCTGTCACATGGCAAGCTTTCAACATTGCACTTATTTATATTAGTTGATGTCATGTACTTTTGTTTATGGATGCTTACCATGGGTGAAATAAATGTGGAAATGAAGTAGTTTAAATGAGTTTGTATAAATGGTTAGAGAGACGCCTGGGCCGCTAATCTAAGCCATGCATCATTCATGGTGGAAATTTACTTACATGCTATGGTGAACCTTCTGTGATACACCTTACAATAAAAAGCTATCCAATGGTAAATAAAAAGGGTGTTGAGATTGTTCATTGTTTGTTTGTCTTGTCATTTTGATATGGGCTTGTTCCATATCCTGGGACAAGAGGTACCCCAGTTGACGCTCTTGATGATATTATTTTACTTACAATGATATTTAAATTGAACTTGCTTTGTTTTCCGAGTTGAGTAACACATGGAGTAGTACTCGTATTCAAGGGGCATGAGACTTTCAACCTTACTTTGTCAAGCACACTACTCATATTTGCTTTCACTTTAAACTTAATCATTCAAGATGCTATGATAGGGGCAATGAGAGCTTGACACCAAGGATACCACATTGCAATCATTAACTTAAGTAGAAGCATTTGAAGTTAGATGAAACTTATTCATGCTTTACCTCTACTCATATATATATATCTTTCCAAAGTGTCCACCTTTTATATTCAGATTTTCATCTACACTCTATGACCATTGTAGGATGTTCTTACTTATCATTATGCATACTTGTGGTCCATAGTACTTTTTCATTTATGTTACACTTGAATTATTTGAATCACTTCATAAACTATCTTGCATATTGTACTCTTTTAAGAATGAACCATTTGACTCTATGTAGCAATAGTAATCATCTTTGATATCCATTGATAGTATTAAATTGCAAAGTCCATGTTAGTTTTATCACCTTCATACTCGAGGACGAGCATGGTTAAGCTTGGGGATGTTGATGCATGTAAAATGCATACATGAACTTTGCATTATTTTATTCATATTCCAATCATATTTGCATCATATAAGGGTTATATCAGTTTTATAATGATTTTGGGAATATTTCACAAGTTCCCTATTTTTCTGGAATTAACCCTGCGCAGGCAGAAAACCCTATTTTCTATATTTGATGTTTCAGGGACCCAAACGACGTCCAAATGACCTGCAAATTTAGAGCATCAATATTTGGAAGGAAGAAGACTGGGAGCGAAGGAAGCGAACAAACGGAGGCCCGAGGCCAAAAGGGGTGGCCCACGCGGCCAGTACCTGGCCGCGTGGGACCCACCTTCTGGGCCTCGAGCTCCGTTGCCGTCGATCTTTTCTCCACCGACTTCGTCTTGACCTAAAACCGACTATAAAAATAGTCCCCGAGCTCTTCGGAAAGGAGCGCCGCAGAAACACAGAAACCACGAAACAGAGATCAGGAGCTGCAGATTGGAGGGGGAAAACTCCGGCGGGGCGCTGCCGGAGAGGTCTCCACCTTCTCCAACGACTTCTCCACCGTCCCATGATGAAGAGGGAGTAGTCCACCCCTGGACTATGGGTTTGTGGAAGTAACTTATGTATCTCTCTCTCTTGAGCTTCACTAATTAGCACCGTATGAGCTGCCGAACATGATTACGGTCATCTATGTAATACCTTTGTGGTGGATCTTTATGAGTTAATATATGTTTGAGATTGCAATTGTTTTGTTTCAGTTATGAAAGTAGATGCATATTATGTACCCCGTTCTTGTTTACTTGTTTGATCAAGCATGTTTATGAGAGCGTGTGGGGGAACGTGTGCATTAGATGGAGTAACGGGGGGGGCTAGTGCGGTGAACGTGAGAGAAAGTTCCGCGATCCACTTGGGTGTTTTACCTTACTTTGTTGCCTCACTAGGGATAAAAAGAAATACCTTGCTACCGGAGATGTGGGTGTGACCATTGCCACTACTCCATGACTAGATCTAGCATGTTCTTATTTCAACTTCATGTCATGAAACTTAAGCTATGCTCTGATTTATCTTAATACTAAGGTGTTATGATTTAGTTCGCATCTTAGTGGAGTATAAGAGAGATTAATAACCAAAAGATCTCTATGTTAGGACGTGATGCCCATATGATTAATAACTTGTCATGAAACTTTGTTGCAATCTCATATGTTAACTCTTGTGTTCCATTGTCTACCACTTTATTAAAGAGAGAGTGCATTTGTGAAACCATGAACCCCGGTCCATTTTTAATCATAAGAAACACCTTTCCAACAACTTTCATCCACTTTTATTTTCAGCCATTTAAATCCGAAAATACAAAAATACTTTTGCATTCATCATATAAAACCCAAAAATATCATCCATCATTGTTTCCACCATCCTTGCATATTTATTTATCATCATTGCATATTTATTTATTGTTTTGTATTCATAACTTTCTCACACCTTGTGCTTGACAACCACTTGGTGAGGTTGAGGGCACAAAACAATTTAGTTTTGTTTGCAGGTTTCCAAGGGAAGGATAAGGAGATAAAGCTTCACTACTGATTCCCCGAGAGTTCGATATAAACCCTCGAGTCACCCTCGTGGGGAAAATTGTCTTGCCCGTACTACACACTCTGCTATTGGGGTCTCAACCTAACCCATTTAAGGGCCATCATGCGCCATGGGTACTTTGTTAGCCGTGGCGCGGCGGGCAGGGCTGCGCCACACGTATGTGTTCGCACCCTGGCCGCCCGTGTCCCAACTTAGCAGCGGCGCACCAAATGTGGTGGGGTGCACCACGGCTATGGGGTTATCAGTGGCGTACCATGTTCCGGTGCGCCACGGACAAGTAGCTGTGACGCTCAATCTACCTATAAGCCTTTTTCTACTATTGCCTCCTCCCGAGCCTTCAAGGGAACATCGTTGCCTCTCCTTCAAGCAATGGGGTCGAGGGAGGTGTTTTCGGTTCCTTGAGCATGGACACCAAGTCCGCTCATGTCGTGGCCATTCAGATGCATTCGTTGTCCTCGCCCTGGTCATCAGGAGAGCTTTTGCCGTGCTCGCTCTCCGGTTGCTCGCAATCGCTGTCGGCAGCGTGTGTGTGTGTGTGTGTGTGTGTTGTTGGAGCTCCAACTCATGTGTTTGTTGGAGCTAACTGCTGGGCGCTCCAACTCATGCATCCTTTTAACCTCGTTGGCAACTAAAGCACGCCAAACTAAAATATGAACCCTCCATCAAATTTTAGCTATAAATTTCACTAATAAAATATGAGCTATTATACATAAAGAGATAAAATATATATCATGGGAATCTTCGGTTGAATATGGATCCAACAGCATATATAATTTCCATTACATATTATTTATATTTTAATAGTGGCGCGGCAGATGTCGCCGGAGATGGCCTAGATGAGAGTGGCTAGAGGGGCCATCATCCTCTCGATGTGGGGGATATGGAAGGAGAGGAGCCAGACGACTTTCTGCAGTGCGCGGAGATCCCTCCAACGAAGGTGACATATTTGGTGCGGAAAGAGATGAGGCTGCGGGCTTTTCCCCACACGTAAGATCCGGGAGATTTGGTTATCTGTTTTCGCATGTAAAGGGATTTTTCCCTAACTCAAAATTCTGTACATAAACCTCTATTCTATCTAATCGGATGGTCTCAAATAAATAATTTAATAGTCATATCTAAGCATGCTCACCAAAAGATTGTAAGTTATTATTAACTGACCCTTTAAATTTTGTAAATATAATTTAACACAGATCTTGTTTTGTCTGAAATAATTCTGCGTAGAGTAATTCATGTGTACGTACGTACGTACCTCTTGTCCTTGAGAATCTCCTTGAGCGTTTCGGCCAGCGTGTCCAAATCCATGTCGTCGATGTCACCCGCGGAGTCCTCTTCCTTGATGCCTTTGCTATTACCGGCCTTGGGCTTGACGATCTGATGCATCACGCGTTTGAGAAGACCCCTCACGTCGTTCCTGCCGTCGAACGCCTGGGACACGGACACATGCGCCTGGCGTTGGAACTCCGTGTCCAGCCTCCGGCACACCTCCATGGCGAGCGTCGTCTTCCCGAGCCCCGCGAAGCCGACGACGGAGAACACCCTGAGCTTCTTGTTCACGGTGCCGCCCTTCACCCTCCCAGCAAGGGCGCTAGCCTGGTCCGTCATGCCGACGAACTGATCGGCGTGATTGGCAGCAGGGCGCAGAGCACGCGCGGACGCCGCCGACGCCGTGGAGATGGGGGCCAGATGCGGGGAGCGGCGCAGCGCCTCGCGACTAACGCCATACCGCGCGTGGCGCTCGCTGATGATGACGGCGCGGGCGCGTAGGGCCCTAACGTCGCCGCCGAGACGGCGGCGAAGTGAGAGCGTGGTTAACAAGCGCCTGAAGCGGGAGAGGAAGGCGTCGCTGAGGAGGCAGCGGATGCGGAACATGTAGATGTCGACGCAGTCCTCGGCGTCGTAGGCCAGCTCGCGAACCTGCTTCATCCACTCCCGGACGAAATGGTCCACGGCGCTGTCGTCTGCCTCCGACTGCATGCGGAGGACGGCGTTCATTGTGGCCAGCTCGTCTCTCAGCTGGGCGACCTCGCTGCCGACGCCGCGGAGCTTCTGGAACTCGGCGCCCACCAGCTGCCCAAGATTGCCCACAAGGGCCTTGGCCATGCCATCCATACTCGATCTCTCTTTGCGGTTAGTTTCTTTGAAAATTAAGGAGGAGCCATGGCTATAGTACCATGATCCATACTCTCTCTCTCTCTCCCTGCGGTTAAGGGAGTCTTGTGTTTGACTACAGGAGTGGAGTACTTTCTCAGTTATTAATTGTGTGCATGCAATGACCATAAAAATGTACTGTAAATAATTGCGTGCCACGCTCTCCCCGGTGCTTTTTACAGTTGGCGTTCACACTTTGAATTTTGAATCTTGAGTGGCATCTCAGCATCTGGTGCCAAACAATCTTGAGCTAGGTACTAGGTTATCTGCTCCAAGTAATATTTAATTATATGTCTGTGTACCCTATATATGGTGGTACTAGGTTATCGTGTTCCCTCCCACCGTCCCACGCGCATGGATTCTATCCTATTTTTTCACGATATACGGGAAAGCCCACTGGCAGAATTGGACCACACACAATTCTGGACCAATGAGGTGTCGACTTGATGCGATAGCATATGTCCCCGTTTTTTATTCATCCACTCTCCCGTAGGTAGTAGCTAGGTTATCTGCTCCAAGTGATATCTAATTATATGAGTCTGTGTGTACCTCTGTGCTACGTGCTTCCCATCGTGTGGTGTTGTGTTCCACCAATGATGATAATATAAGATGTTTTAGATATTCTTATGCGGACTACTCTCTGTATCATAATATAAAAAGTTTTTTTGCATACGGACTACGTACGGAGGAAAAAGACAAAATGAGTTGTCAGAATAGATGTGAAAACACATTTTTGAAAATGCTGATTTTGTCTTTTTTACACAAAGCACATAAAATGTCATCTGATTCTGAGAATTTGCACGAATGTGAAGTACTTGTATACATATGACTACAATTATTTTCAGATTTTTTCATAATGTTTTGCTAATTTTTAATTTTTTTGAAAAAAACAGGAGCATGTGAGCTCAGGCTGACTTGAGAGTTTTTGGAGAATACTGCAGTTTAAAATAATTTGAGGTGTTTGGGTCTAACTAATACTGCAGTTTTTTAAAACCATAGTATTCCTTAAACTATGTTTTTTTTATGTATTGAAAAAATAGGTCCCATCTTCTTTTTTCTAAACTGAGAAACGATAAAATCTCGCTATTACGATCTGTCATCTGTCATTTTGGGCTCCTCGTCGGCGTCCATGAAGAAACGAGATGCGACAAATAGGTGAAAAATGGCTAGTCCTCATAGTTATCGTTAATTTCATGTCGATGCGTTTCCGTCCCCAGCAAGCTGACGTGATCTGTAGCTCGGTTGTCCTCGTTTCTGTCTCTGACGAGCCGATGCAATACGTAGCTTGACTGCAGCGGCACAATTGACTAGTAGCTGCAGCCTGCATGTCTAGCTCAAAAAAAAAAAATATATCTAGCTACATGTAAGTCTGTTTGTGATGATATAGGTTAGAGCGATAGCTCATAATTGAAACATATATGCCAAGAGATTAGTGATTTATAGTTTGTGTGATTTGACGCTAATCAAGCCGCCCATATTTGCGCTAGACAGGCTACTTCAACTGGAAGGAAGTGGTTGTGGATTAACTATAACCCAGCAGCTCTTACCAGCATTCTTTTGAGTAATCGTAATCCTGTCGTTGATTAATAAAGCTTTTTGAATTCGTAAAAAAAAACTGAAGTATCTCTTTGCCTGACACGGTAATACTCTAGTTTTGCAATACTTTGGTATTGAAAAAAGTGAGCTGCCAAACACAGCCTAAATATGTTTATAGGTCAAGAACATAGCCCTACTGGGTAAGTGTCTTTTTAGTTGATGGAGACGTCTGCACGACTGGAGCGCACGGTGAGAGATATTTTTATCCGACGTGGATTGCCTAGGGACCTTAGGACCGGCCCTCCAGATTCATAAAAGTCTTAAAGTTATGCTTGTAATTCGTTTATGGATTTTTTTTCTTCTTTTGTTTAGTGGTTTTTTGGAATGTTTGAGGCTGTGGGCATCAAGTTATACAAAGGCGGGATGTAATGCATACACTGTATCTCCGATACTATGAAATGAAATAGCCTTTATCGAAAGATGAAGTTGGTAATAGTAGCTCCGATATGCATCAACTTTTCAATTTGAACTGTACAGAAGAGGTAGCCCTGCTAATATTAATTAGGGTTTAACGCTCAGCTGACTATGACTTATGCTAATTCTAAGTCAGCTGACTCAGTGATTTACAGCAATTAGAGCCGTAATGCATGCAGCCAATACGTCGCTATCGCTCGCTCAGCAGGTTTCTGATTAATGTGTTGGCCACGAAGCGGGCTGGCCGGCTGGGCCTTGTCGTTGTACGCATGTTCAGGGCTATCGCAGCCATTTTTTGATCCTTTCCTTGGTTTACTAGTGGAATTCGGTGCAGCGACACGTCGCACCCGTTGTGGGAAAATTCGAATTTGAAAGCGTCGACATTTTAAAATTGTGTAGATTTGAGAATTGTTGGAATGCAAAGAGAGCGTACGTTCGGAAATTGTTTAGATTTCGAAAATTATTCAAATTGGAAAGTTATTTAGATTTGAATTCTTTTCACGTTAGTAGATGGGTTAGATTTGAAAGGCATCTAAAATTTTAAAATATTCAAATTTGTACGCCGTGTTTTTGTAGTGAAATTGAAATTCGGAAAATGTTCACATTTTAGAAGTGTGTAGATTTGGAAATTATTGGAATGCAAAGAAAGCTTGTGGTTAAAAATGGTTCAGATTTTGAAATTTGTTCAAATTGGAAAGTTTTTCAGATTCGATTTCTTTTTACATTTGTAAAATGGTCAGATTTGGAGGAAATTTTGAAGTTGAAAATGTCCAAATTTGGAATTTGATCATATGCAGTAAATACGCAGCATTTATTTTTGTGATCATTTTGATATATTTTTCATATTTTTTTTTGAGGCGCATAACAGTGGGGAAGACCCCCACTGCCACATTTTCTATTTTCCATTCCACAAATTAAATATTTACAAACAGTTCAGAAGTTTTAAAAAGATATTACATATGATCGATCCAAGTTTGTAAACCCTCTCTTAGGCTAGGTTTAACTCTATGTCTAATCATGTCAATCGAGGACATGTAGAACTGAAAACATGTCTCCTGGTTTCTGGTTTCATATTTTGTTGGTGGATATAGTTAAAGGTACTGATTTTGCAGCATTTAGTAGTTCCTGGAAATTGTTTAAATACCATAAAACAATATCTATAAAGTTTTTTAAATTTCGTAAAGCATGCTCTATTTTAAATTTTGCTTTTTTGATTCAATTATATTTATTTGGAAAATAAGGTTGAAACAACTATGTCTCAATATTCACATTTTTGGTATTCTTATTTTGATTTTTTAAAGCCCATGATATAAGTGGGTAGTTTTATTTAAATGATTTACCAAACTCTATTTGAATGAGATGTTTTGTACCCAAATTTTTTTATTGGGTTTGTCATAATGAATGATATTACTGATATTATTTTTCTGGATTTTATTTGAGTTCAGAACAAAATTATGAAATCCATGTTTTATAAAATGACGTGAAGGTGTCAGATGAGTCTTTATGTATTATTTAAAATTTGTAAGATTTGAAATAATTTGAAAAAGATACCAAAGTAGTTGAAATGATTATTTTGATTTTTACAATTTTTTGGAAAATGGTCTGAATTGATTTGGAGTTGTATTTGAAAAGTTACAAAAGTTTTGGAAAACATAAAAACAAAACAGAAAGAAAAAAAGTTACAAAAGTTTTGGAAAACAGAAAAACAAAACAGAAAGGAAAAAAAAGGCCGAGGCAGCCGCACAGCAAGTAGCCCAGCCCACCAACCAGCCCATCTGCCCAGCCCAGGCCCACTTTGACGTCGCCATGACGTCACCAATGGCCGGGCTCTGCCGCGGCGGCGTCGACCTCGCCGGCATCGATCCAGCGCGAGCTTGGACTCGTGGCTGGGGGCGTCGGACGCACGCGGACGCGGGGTGGCTGCAGGTGGCGGCGCCGCCTCTTCTGGGTCACCGGAGCGTCGCCGGCGGCGTGCGGATGTGGCGGCGGACGCCGAGCGTGGCGTGGATGATTCCGGCGCGAGCGCGGCGTCCCGCCAGGCGATCTTCGGCGAGGAGGGAGAGGACGCGACGGCGCACCCCGCCGTGGCCGTCGATCCGAGCGAGAGGTGCGGTGCGGCGGCGCGGCGGCGGCGGCGAACTCGACGCCGCGCAGGGGAGAGAAGGAGAGGTAGGTGGGGGGGGGGGGTGTGCGCGTAGTTTTTCAGCGGGGTCCCTCTGGTTTTGAAAATTTGCAAAATAGTCCACATTAGCGAAAACCTGTAAGTGCGTGTAATTTCCGGATTTGTGAGGATCCTTTTAAAAAAGCCACGATGGCCGGCGCTGCGGATCGTCGGATCCGCGATCGACGGTGCGGAGGCGGTGCGGCACTGTAGCTGTGGGGAGGGCTTAAGGGGTGAGGTTTGATATAGGTACTAGGAAAATTTGCGCGGCGACACGCCGCGCCCTTGTGGAAACCTGTCCGGAAAAAGAAAAGCAGAGAAACATGCATGAAACGTATTTGAAACTTTTTTGAATATTGTTGAATATTCTTATGAAAACAATATTTTCTTACTGTTGAGTTTTTTTGGGGAAAAATATTTATTGGGGAAATCTCCAACAAATTTTGTATGGAAAATATTTTGAACTTATAATTTTTTTGAATATTTGGTGGAGAAAAAAATATTTATTTGAAAAATCCAAATTTATCCTTCGGATGTATTATTAAAGTTAGTAGGTAATTAGATTGTATCCAAATATTCACCAAATTGGAATGTTCAAATATTTTTGTATTAAGCATATTGATATTTTAGTGCATATCCATTTTTTTAAGCAAATTGAAATGTTAAAGTGTGTTTCTATTTTTCCAGTAATATTTAATTTAAGTCCATATTGAGTTGAATACTATATTTAGGGAAAGTTCATTTAGACTGCATCCAAATATTTAACAAATTGAAATATTCAATTTAAGTCCATAATTAGAGGAAGTGCATTATATAAGTATTTGTTAAATTCAATTTAAATTCAATCTGTAATTGAAGGAAATGATTTTGAATTTTCCCAAAATATTCATCTACTCAAGCTTTTTTAAAATTTAACTACATAATTAGAGGGGTTTAAGTTATATTACCTCCAAATATGTTAGCTATTGAAATGGTCAACTCTGGTGCCATTTTGCCATAATTTTCTTATTTAGCACCATAATCAGAGGAAATATATCATGGTTACCCCAAATATTAACCATTTTGAGCATTTGTTAAATTTATCTGTATAATCAGAGGGAGTTCAGTTAAATTATCTCTAAATATTAATCAATTTGAAATAGTATAATTAGTTTGTATTTTGCCTTAAAATTTTAGTTTAACTCCATAATCAGAGGAAATTCACTATATGAGCATTTATTAAATTCAATTCACAATTAGAGGAAATGAACTTGGACTTTCTCCAAATATTCGTCGAATTAAAATTTTCAAATATGTTTGCATTATGCCATAATTACTTATATTTTTTTTGTGATCATTTCGATATTTTTTCCATATTTGTTTTATGGTAGATTTAAAGGCTAGATCTGTAAGGCAAATTTCTGATCCAAATACCCGGATTCAAATTTTTGAAATCTGTCAGAATTTGCTTTTTTTTTGCACAGCCTAAAATACAACGAATTTGAAGATTAGAAAGAAATATGTATATGTCAGTCAAAATAAAAAGGTTAGAACATGAAAGTTCTTTGGAAGGGTGATATCCATCTACTCGTGAAAGGAAAATTGAAACGGATGACTGAGTGCGACGAATTTGACAAAATTCGTCAATTGTTTTTGCGAATCTGGACCTAAAATTAAGGAGTTAGAGTCGACCAAACTCGAAACCGATCACGGAATGGAATCTATTGTCGACGCGCATATATTTCGTGTATATATTATCATGAAAAGGAGGACCGTCGGATCCAGATCGGACGGCGCGGAGCATGGCGTAATATAGAAGGTTGCACTGTAGAAGCAGTGCACTTCTACAGTGCAGCAGTGCACTTCTACAGTCAGGGGCGATGTGGCACGTCCATCGAGCGCTGAAAGGCAGCGACATTATATATAGATAGAAGAAGATAGATTTTTCGTAGTCTAAAATATAACAAATTTGAAGACTGGAGAGAAATATATTTATGTCCACCGAAACAAAAAGGTTAAAACATGGAAGTTGTTCGGAAGGATGATATTCATATACTCGTGAAAGGAAAATTTGAACGGATGCCTGAGTGCGACGAATTTGACAAAATTCGTCAAATGTTTTTGCGAGTTTGGATCTAAAATTAAGGAGTTGAGTCCTTCAAACTCGAAACTGATCACGGGAATGGAATTTACTCGTCGGCGCGCAGATATTTCATGTACATATTATCGCGAAAAGGGCAAAAAGGGGAAAAAAATATTGCGCACACTGAAAAAAAACTGGAAAAAATTTCCAAAAAAAAAATGTAGAGAGTGCGAATACTGTTCATGTGAACATTAAAGCGACACTGTAGAAGTGCGAATACTGTTCATGAACAGTGCTGGTGACGTGGAGCAGCGAGGGGAGGGCTAACTGGGTGGGCTTTGATATATAAATAGATACGCAGCGCGGCGGCACGCCACGCCCGTGCGATGATATTCTGGGATAATGAAGGAAGACGACATCATATAGTAAAATAGTCCCAATAATTGTGGTATAGTAACATCTGTGGAGATCATAAAGCAAGTAAGGTACCACGTGAGATCATTAAAAAACCGAGGGAGTAGCGTATAGCATAAATACATAATTCAGGTGACCAACAATTTAATTCTTTATGAAATAGATTGTCGCAAAAATTAAGGCTCGCAAAAATTAACGCACGCATACTCTGTTATCCAACTATCACAAATATTTTATGCCACGTAGTGAGGACATTAAAATTCACACTTCAGACAAACAAATATTTATCTTAGAGAAACTCAAAATCAATGGTGTACTATAAAAATGAGCAAATTAGATTTCACTCAATGAGTGCCAAGTAAAATGCGCTGCGACCATATTACCTGACTCTAGTGTAGACGCCAGGTCCTCTGCACAAGGGCTGGAGTTGCCAGACATGTAGGCAATCAAAGGTGACTTCGAATGACTGATAACACACTAAATAATCTTATGTCCCGAGGTATCAAAATTCTGGAGCGACAATGCATAATACATGCTAAAGAGTGCAAATGAAACATCGTAAAACAGCTAACCAGAACAAAATAATTATCCTAACCCGACATACATGTTGATACATTCTACTCGGTGATCCACAAGAACAAAGTGGAAACCTCGTGGAGGAACCCTCGAATCTACACTTCTGAATCTCCAGGCCCTAGCAAGTCGCACAAGAACTTCCAATCGGTCAGAGCTGCGGGACACAACCTTCAACACTGTCCCTTCCACCTCTCCCATGGAAGCCTGCAAGATTATCAGCACACAAAAGCAGATCTGTTGTATTGATAGTGTGAGACCATCAGCAAGCAAAAGGGATGCTTGATGCACATAAAGAGGAAAAAAAGAAGCCAGGTTCAAGAGTAACACGGTTATCTGAAACAAATTTGTCGTACATATGAACTATGAAATGAAAACCCTTGATGAATAAGCGAGTCCATAAAACTTACTGGCTGGCTAGTTAACATGAGCGTTCAGAAGTAAACAGAAATGGTGTTATAATGCACCACATTTATGATCAAGTACTTTGCTCTTCTTTTGGGAGTAAAGATAGAAGAAGACAATTGAGAAATGTTGCAATAAGGGAGCCAGTGAATATTATTGGGCTGCAGGAAACCATCAGGCAAGATTTTACTAGGGAGGAACTGAATTCACTAACAGGTGGAAAATTGTTTGACTGGCATTGGTTAGCTGCGAGAGGGCATTCAGGGGGGATTTTGCTGGGGGCTGATGAAGATGTTTTTGAGATTTTGTCTAAGGAAGCAGGAAGCTTTTACGTGAGTCTTACTCTGAAGAACAAGAAGACGGACGTTACATGGGAGTGTATTGTGGTGTATGGACCTGCAAATCATAATTTCTCTGAAGATTTCCTGCGAGACTTGGATGCTAAAATTTGTAGAACTTCGTGCCCAATGATGATTGCTGGGGACTTCAATCTTATTCGAAGTGCTGCTGACAAGAATAATGACCGTCTGGATATGTCATTGATGAGCTTTTTTAACGACTTCATTGCACATCATCAGCTAAGGGAGTTGAGAGCAGTGGGAGGGAGATATACATGGTCAAACAATCAACTGGACCCGACGATGTCTTTGTTGGATAGGGTTCTGGTCTCTCCAAGCTGGAAACTCTTTTCCCCTTATGTTATGTGAAAATGGAGACTAGACTGGGATCGGACCATGCTCCGTTGGTAATTTCCTCGGGGGAGTCTACGGCCAAGAAATCAAATAGATTTTATATGGAGAAGCAGTGGTTTATGCAAGAGGGCTTCACGGATTATGTGAATAGGAAATGGATGAAACTTTTATGGGAATATGTGGGAGATGGATCGGCGGTTGATTGCTGGAATGTTTGTACTAGGGGTCTACGGAAGAATTTAAGAGGTTGGAGTGTAAACTGGAAAAGGGAGCTTAAGATGATAAAAGAAAAATTACTAAATCAAATCAAAGAGTTGGACTGTGAAGCTGATGTGAGAGGCTTGACAGCAGAGAAATGGGTGTGTAGATACAAGTTGGAGCAGGAAATGGTAACTATTTATAACATGGAGGAAATCTACTGGGCACAAAGGGGACATGTGCAATGGCTCAAGGAAGGGGATGCAAACACGGCTTATTTTCATGCTAAAGCAATTGGAAGAAGAAGAAAATGTCAGATTGTGAGTTTAGATACAGATCAAGGTAACATAACTTAGGAGAAGGAAATCGAACAACATATATATGAGTTCTATAAAAAGTTGTTCAAGAAAGAGACAAGGGGAGGCATGGGATTAGATCGTCTGATTTGGGAGGGAGATGAGTTAGTGTCACCTGAGGATAACCTGCTTCTTTCTAGAAGAGTTTCCCTGCAAGAATTAGCGGAAACAATTCGTTCAATGAAGGTGAATTCAGCTCCAGGCCCGGATGGATTCCCGGTTCTCTTCTTTAAAAAGTGCTGGGGTCTTGTGAAATTCCAGATTTTGGGTATTCTAAGGGATCTTTTTGAGGGGAGAGAAAAATAGGGAGGATCAATTATGGAGTGTCGACTTTGATTCCTAAAGTCAAGGGAGCCACAAACATTAAACAGTTCAGACCGATTGCAGTTCTGAATGTTATTCTCAGAATTGTGACCAAGATCTTAGCAAGCAGGCTGGCGCCAGTGGCTCATGCAGTTATTAGCCCTTGTCAAACGGGGTTTATCAAAGGAAGAAACATTCTGGAGGGAGTTATCGTTGTCCATGAGGTACTACATGAAATAAAAGTGAAAAAAGGGCACTGATTATGCTTAAGCTGGACTTCGAAAAAGCATACGACAGAGTGCATTGGGAGTTCCTACAGGAAGTCTTGGTCAGGAAAGGCTTCTCTGAACACTGGGTTCAAATAGTGATGCAGACGGTTAAAAATGGACATTTGGCTATCAATATAAATGGAATACAAGGGCTGTATTTTAATACGTCCAGGGGAGTAAGACAGGGAGATCCCCTGTCTCCTTTGCTTTTTGATTTTGTGGTTGATTCGCTGGCGGCGATGATTGAGGCTGCTAGAAAAGCAGGTCATATTGTGGGAGTGGTACCTGATTTGATAGAAGGGGGAGTAAACCTACTTCAGTACGCGGACGATACTATTATCTTGTTGGAAAATGTGGAAAGTAATATCCTTCACTTGAAATTCCTCTTGTATTGTTTTGAGAATATGTCAGGCATGAAAATTAATTACCACAAGAGCGAAGTCTTTGTAATGGGAGTAGACAGAGGGGAGCAAGAAAGAATTGCAAACATGTTTAATTGTGTGCTGGGGGAGTTGCCAATGCACTACTTGGGTTTGCCCATCAGTAACCTAAAACTGACTTTGGAGCAGTTCAATTTTCTGATTGGTAAGCTTACTAATAGGACAGATCCGTGGCAGGGCAAACATATGTCTTCGGCGGCGAGACTTACGCTATCAAACGCGTGCTTGGATAATGTTCCAATGTTCATCATGGGGTTTTATTTGCTTGGGGAAGGGACTCATCTGGAGATGGACAGAGTGAGAGGAAGGTTCTATTGGGAGGGGTGTGAACAAGGATTCAAGTATCACATGATGAAATGGGAGTCTGTGTGTAGACCCAAGGATTTTGGAGGGTTGGGACTTATCAATACAAGGTATATGAACACGGCACTGCTAGTGAAATGGATATGGAAACTGTTTAATGGTGATCCTAAGGCTCCGTGGAAGCAAATATTGACCAACAAGTATTTTAAAAAAGGGAGTCTATCTTGATGAATGAGATGAGAGGTTCGCAATTCTGGAATGGATTACAAAAGGTGAAAAAATGATTTCCTTGGGAGCTCGACACAAGGTGGGAAATGGGAAGAAAACTCGTTTTTGGAATGATGTGTGGGTGGGCCAAGTGCCACTTAAAAATGTCTTCCCGGCTTTGTACTGGGCAGCTACCAAACCCTTGGCGTCGGTAGCTGAAAACTATGACTTGCAGTCTCATTCTTGGGATGTTGAGTTTAAGAGGTCGTTTGGTATTGAGGAGATGGCTGCCTGGGGAGAGCTTCAAGAGCTTATCCAGGAAATTTTCTTATCAGAAGAAGAGGATGTTCGACGGTCACTTGAAGCAAAAGG
The DNA here is from genome assembly GCA_947311845.1 of Poa pratensis. Classification (NCBI taxonomy): domain Eukaryota; kingdom Viridiplantae; phylum Streptophyta; class Magnoliopsida; order Poales; family Poaceae; genus Poa; species Poa pratensis. The sequence goes on from CAMZMU010000048.1 coordinate 3,617,844, forward strand.
GGAGTACTCGACTAAGTCACTGTATCGCTGGCTATCTTTTCAGGGAGTATCTGACGTGCAACTGCAGAATGTTTGGAAACTTAAAATTCCAATGAAAATCCGCATCTTCATGTGGCAGGTGATCCAGGATAGGTTACCGACTAGAGAGCAGATCCTAACGAGAAAAGGCCCAGCGAATGGCTGTTGCCCCTTGTGTGACTGCATTGAATCTTTGGAACATCTGTTCTTTTCTTGTCCAGTCGCACAGTTTGTTTGGCTGGTGATTAAGGAGGCTGTGGATTGGCCTGATGCCCCACAATCTCTTGGTGATATTGTTTCTGTGGTGAGGAGCGGGGGGAGAAATTGCTTTGAGTTTACGTGGGTGGGGGTTGCTGCTACTATGTGGTCTCTCTGGACCATTCGTAACAAGCTGATTTTTGAGGGGAAAGTCCTGAAGAAGCCAACTGACGCAATATACCGCATTATTTTCTTCTTACAGTCATGGCGTCCGCTGTGGGGGGAGCGATTAGAAGTGGTGATGGACTGGATCATTGAGGAGGTGAAGCGCAAGATCAGAAGCCTGCGTAGAAGGAGTTCGAACTGATGTTTAGCTTTCGTTTTGGTATGGCTTATAGTTGGTTGTCGATCTGTAAGCTGGGAGGACTTTCTGGTGTTGAGTTTTATTTAGGGCGTGTGAAATGGTGGTGGTGTTTGTATGAGCAAAGCTAGTGGTTCCCAGCGTACTCTGTAATATCATAATGCTTTCTTATTAAAGCGGGGCCTGGGGCCTGTATTTCTAAAAAAAAAAGTACTTTGCTCTTCTCACTGAACAAATACGCCATACGACAAATAATAGACAGCGCTTTATATGCAGCCTCTGTCGATAAAATAAAGAGAGAAGATTTTGACTACTTAATGCAAATTAGATTAGTTTGAAGGCACTGGAACTGGTCATGCAAACAGTGAGAAGCTTTCAGGTTCTGGAACAACTTTGCGAATTTTGTATGCTGAGTGATCTTAATTCTGTAAGGATGGTTTGTTGTCTTTTATTTCTTTCCCGCGGTAGCAACATCGAAAGACTCAGGTGTATAGATTAAGCCGTTCTTCAGTTTCTCCCCGAATTGGTCTATATGCACTAGTAGAAACAAGGACTTTCGTCCAGAGCCACATTGGGCTCTAGTCCCGGCTAGGTTACAAACCGGTACTAGAGGGGGGGGGGGGTCTGGTCCCGGTTCAAACGCTACGAGGCCGCAACAGACTAGTTCCGGGTCGTAAGGGACCTCTAGTACCGGTTCGTAATACGAACCAGTACTAGAGGTGTCATCCTAGGTAGGACCACGTGCGAGACACCTCTAGTACCGGCTCGCATTACGAGCCGGTACTAGAGGTCTCACTACTATATCATCTTCCACCCTCGAGAGCAGCCCTCCATTTTCAGCTCGAGTTCATCTCCATTTGCTCCATTCTTTCCTCTCTCAAGTTCAAGTTTATCCCCATTTTTTTTCCACGATTTGTCAAGATTAGCGGCACCCATCTATCTAAGGGTTAGCAACTTGATCATTTCATCCGGCATTGCTCATTTTAGCTCATTTCCATACTAGCTTAGCTCATTTCATTTTTGTAGTGCTTGGTAGGTGTTTGATGAAATGGCTAAGTTAGAAAGTTCATTTGTTTTATATGCAATTTGAGCTAAAATTAAATTATGATTTGTGTGTTCTAGTGCCATGCTCACCGCCGTTGATCGCCCGCATTGTCCCGTCACCGGCACCACCTCGGTAAGCCTCTTTTTTAAAAAACTTTTATTTAAAAAAATCTTAGTTGTATGATTTAGATGCATAATTATTATTTGTATAATTTTATTAGTTGTATAATTGTTTGTTATATATATATAGTGCCATGGTTTTGACACCGGACCACACCGGCTCTCGTCCGCTCTATTATTCATATGTGGTATGATTGTTTGTTATAACTATATATTTGTTTTGTTTCGTGTTTATGACAATCATGCCGACCAACTTGACATACATATATTTTTATCTAGGAGGTAGCTGAACCAGAAATTCCAACCGACCCTATTGTCGAGTTTTTTATAAAAGAAAACAATGGTTTGAAAGCAAAATTGAAAAGAAGTGAAGATCTCCGTCTCTAATGCCTAGAAGAGAAGATGAAATTGGAGTTCAATCTTGTCGACATCATCGATGAACACGAGTTCAAGCTTGCCGACGTCGTCGATGCTCACAAGATCAAGATGGATGCAATGCGCTTGAGCATTAAAAATTATTAGAAATTATGCCATTAGTCAAGAGGCTTGGTATCATTATGTTGTTGGTTCAATAATTAACTTAGTTGCGATTTTGATCACATTTGTTGTTGTATTTAAATTCTTTGGATAGTTGTATGTTGGTTTAAATGTATATTTTATGAGAACTATGTATTACTTTTGGTCACTACTCTACTTTTGATTTTAATGTGATGAACTTGTATTAATGAATATGGTCAGATATCTATTATATTCATTTACCGTAATGGGTTTTAGCATCGTGATTGCGTTTGACTGATACGTCTCCAACGTATCCATAATTTCTGCTGTTCCATGCTTATATTATACCAATTGCTACATGTTTTATATACACTTTATATCATTTTTATGCATTTTCCGGGACTAACCTATTAACAAGATGCCACAGTGCCAGTTCCGGTTTTCTGCTGTTTTTGGTTCCAGAAAAGTTGTTCTGCGAATATTCTCGGAATTGCACGAAACAAAGACCGAAGTCCCTATTTTTCCAACACGTACACGGAGTCCGAAGGAGAGACGAAGGGGGGCACCGAGGTGCCCAAACCACGTGCTCGCGCGGGATGAACAGTAACCGCGCCGACATATGGTGTGGGCCCCTCGGGGCTCCACCGACGCTGCCCTTCGCCTATAAGTTCCCCACGACGCGAAAACCCTAAAAAATCCTGTCATATTCCACGAAGAGTTCCGCAGCGCCGCCGCCATCGACGACAAGTTTCGGGGGACAGAATCTCTGTTCCGGCACGCCGTCGGGATGGGGAAGTGCCCTCGGAGCCATCTCCATCGACTCCATCGCCATCTCCAGCGCCGCCGCCGCGCCGTGGCTGCAGCGGTCCGTCGTCTCCTCTCCGGGCTGCACCTCTTCATCAACCTCTCCATCAAGTGTGCTCACCATGACCATGTGTGAGTAGTCTCCCCCGAGGCTGAGGGCTCTACCGGTAGCTATGTGGTTCATCTCTCTCTCCCATGGTGTGATCTTTATGTGATCATGAGCTTTGTAATCTAGTTGAATATGTAGATGTTACTCTTTATCTATTATGCACTCTAGAGGTTACTTTAATATGAACTCCGGTACTCTCCACGGTGTAAAGGTGACAGTGTGTGCACCGTGTGTGATTCCTTTATGACGTTGTGGCGCTTGTTTACTCCGGCTTGAGGTGTGCTTTTGTAGCCCTACACAATGAATGGTGTTTGTTATCCAACAAGAGAGTGTTTAAGAGTAGCTTTTACTTATTCAGTTATGAGATCATTGTTGAGAGTGTCCACTAGTGAAAGTATGATCCCTAGGCCTTGTTTCTAAGCATTGAAACACCGTTTACAACAAGTTCTGCTACATGTTTGCTTGCTGCCATTTTATTTCAGATTGCAATTACTACTTATAATCATCCATATTACTTGTATTTCACTATCTCTTCGCCGAACTAGTGCACCTATACATCTGACAAGTGTATTGGGTGTGTTGGGGACACAAGAGACTTCTTGTATCTTAATTGCAGGGTTGCTTGAGAGGGATATCTTTGACCTCTACCTCCCTGAGTTCGATAAACCTTGGGTGATTCACTTAAGGGAAACTTGCTGCTGTTCTACAAACCTCTGCTCTTGGAGGCCCAACACTGTCTACAAGAATAGAAGCACACGTAGACATCAAGCTATTTTCTGGCGCCGTTGCCGGGGAGGTAAGCGTTGGAAGGTATCTCCTTTAGATTCTGCAATTATTTCTTTTTGTTTCTTGTTTTTATTTTCACTAGTTAGGCTTAATGGAAAACAACAAAAAAATTAGAGATCTTATGAACTTTATATGGAATTAGGACATGATGCTTTTGAAGAGAAAATTAAAAAACCTATGGAGGCTTGTTTGCATAATAGTGGTAGTAATGTTATTAGTATAAATTCTTTGGACACCATTATTGCTAAGGCTGTGGAAAAGCCTAAGCTTGGGGAAGCTAGTTTATATGAAAATAATCTTTTTTGCTCCTCAGCTATGGAGGAATTATTTTGCCTTGATAATGCTTTGTCTCCAATATGTGATAATTCTAATGATGTTTGTGATATTCCAAATCCACCTGTTGAAAGTATTTCTTTTAAAATACCTATGAAAATTGTTGAAAGGGTTATGAATGATCAGTATGCAGGGGATGGATCAATCCATCCAAGTGCTCACTTGTCGAAACTTACAGAACTTTGTGAGTTATTTAAGGTTGCAGGTTTATCAAGAGAAAATGTCATGAGGAAACTATTTCCATTGTCACTTAAGGACAAAGCAAAGGAATGGTATAGGCTGCTGGATGAACAACCTTCGAATTGGAAACAGCTTGAATCTCTCTTTTACTCTAAATTTTATCCTCTTCATGAAGTGCATCTAGATAGGAATTACATTTATAATTTTTACCCTCATGATGGAGAAAGCATTGCTCAAGCTTGGGGAAGGCTGAAAACATTAATACTCAAATGTCCTAACCATGAGCTTTCTGAGGAAATAATTGTTACTAATTTTTATGCAAGGCTTTCAGGTCATTACAAGGATTATGTAGATGCATGTTCACATGGTTCTTTCACAAGCAAGAAGGTTGAAGCTAGATGGGATCTTCTTGAAAGAATTCAAAACAATGCTGAGGATTGGGAGAATGACAAAGGTAAAGAATCAGGTATAAACTATGAATATGATTGCATTAAGTCTTTCGTTGAAACTGCTAGTTTTCAAGAGCTTAGTGCTAAATATGGTCTTGATTCTCAAATTATTGTTGATTGTTTTAGAACCTTTGCTTCTCATATTAATGTTCCTAAAGAAAATTGGGACGTGTATCATGAACCTTTCAAAGACACTTGCATGGAAAATGAAATTGTTGTTAATGATTGCAATAAACATGCTCAAACTTCTGAAAATACTATTTCTTATAAGCATGTTAATTTTTGTGGAATGCATAGACCTTGTGGAATTAATCAAATCGAAGATGAATATTGTATCCATCATAGGAATGAAAAAACTAGAACGTGGTACAAGGCTCTAAGAGATCTTGGTGAAAAAGTTTGTGACCTCCATCCTTTTATTTGTGAACTTTGCTATGAAGTGGGTCATTTTAATTTTCAATGTTCAGGTCATGATAATAGCCTTTCGAATCCAATTACTGCAAATTTGTATTGTGATAACATGATCACTCCTAATCAACATGATGAACTTACATTATTTTTGGGGTGTGAAGAGTTATCAAGAAAAACTTCCTTGTTAGATATGAGTGATCTTGATATGAATAGTGTGTTGCATGGATGTTATCTCTATTGTGTTAATAATTGCCATGCTAACACCTACATACAAAATATTATAAAGGATGAGACTTTACCAAAGTATGACAGGACTAATATGTGTTTTGTTCTCATTAATGAAAGAGAGGAGTCCCCCCAAGTTTCTTCCATTGTCTCTAATACTAAACCAGGTTATGTGGAGGAGCTTCCTTTCAAACCTCTCCCTCCTAAAGATAAAAAGAAGAGGGGAAAGAAGAAGAAGAGGAGTAAAAGGAGAGAGGAAACGGTATCTTCTCCCAAACTTGTTGCTCCTGTTACAATTGATACTTATAATTCTGAATTCGATGATTCTGAACTTGATGATGAACCTATGCCTGTTACTTATATTAGTGATCATGATTGGGAAAATGAAACTACTTTTGATATTGAAAATCTTTGGGGTACCAATTCTGAAAATGATGATATTAATGATTGCCATACTATTAGTACTATCCATGTTTCTTCCAATGATGATATGAAAAGCTCTAAGCTTGGGGATGAGGTGTTTGAAAATCCTTTTGCTAGTAATAATTATATATATGAGACCTCTTCTCCTAGTGATGTGTTTGAAAATTCTTTTGCTATTGCTGATTATATGCTTGATACATCTCCTTCTATTAAAAATAATGATATGTTTACGAATGAACACAGTTTGGAAGATGACTATTCTATTGCTTATGATGATACTATGCCTCCAGTCTTTGATAATTATTATAAAGAATACTATGACATAGGTTATAATTACAGTCATCCTCATGAAACTTGTCATAGTTATGGAGAGATTACCCAAAACCATCCCTTTAATATACAACTTGTCTATCATGTTCGAGTTCTTTATGATGATCCTGCCCCATTGTTATTAATGAGAAGAACTTTTCTTATGTGGAAAATAAGATACTTTTGTGCATATGGATCATGGTAAGAATGTTTCATGTGATGGTTATATTGTGGATTTTATCAATGATGCTACTGAAAGTTTTTATGAGAGAGGGAGACATGGATTCATATATCTCAATAATATCAAGTCTCCTCTCTTTTTGTTGAAATTTTTGAAGTTGCACTTGTTTTGTCTTTCTATGCTAGTAGCTTCATGCATCAATAATTTGTTTTCTTACAAGATTCTTTGCATAGGAAGTGGGTTAGACTTAAATGTGTTTGGTATTTGCTTTTTGATGCTCTCTATATTCAACTCTTATACATATGAGAGCATATCAAAATTTCATGCCTAGCTAAAAGGCTTTAAAGAAAAGCGCTTATGGGAGACAACCCATTGTTTTTATTTTCTGTTATTTTTGCTTTTTTTTTGTTTTGAGTCAAGGTGCTTGTTACTTCTGTAGCAACTCCTTTGTATCTTTATTTTATTGCATTGTTGTGCCAAGTAAAGTTTTATTGAAAGTTGATGCAAGATTTGGATTTCTGCGCAGAACAGATTTTTAGCTGTCACGAATTTGAGCTTTTCTCCTGAGAAAATTAAAAATTCTGTAAAAAATCACGCATCTTCCTCAGATATGTACGCAACTTTCATTAATGGACCAGTTCCATCTGAGCAACTTAAGTGCCTCGAAAAAATTCGTCTTCAGACTGTTCTGTTTTTGACAGATTCTGCCTTTTGTTTTGCATTCGCTCTTTTACGATGTTTTGTGGATTTCTTTGCTCCACAAAGCATTGGTGGCTGTAGCTAATGTCCAGAAGCTTTGGGAATGATTGTATCATTACAGAATATGAGAATTTTTGATTATGCACTAACCCTCTAATGAGAACTATTTCGAGTTTGGTGTGAAGGAAGTTTTCAAGGATCAAGAGAGAAGGGTGATATTATGTGATCAAGAAGAGTGAAAAGCCTAAGCTTGGGGATGCCCCCGTGGTTCATCCCACCATATTCAAGAAGACTCAAGCGTCTAAGCTTGGGGATGCCCAAGGCATCCCCTTCTTCATCAACAACTTATCAGGTCATCTCTAGTGAAACTATATTTTAATTCTTTCACATCTTATGCGCTTTACTTGGAGCGTCTGTGTGCTTTTATTTTTGTTTTTGTTTGAATAAATTCGGATCCTAGCAATCCTTGTGTGGGAGAGAGACACGCTCCGCTTTTTCATGTGAATACTCATGTTCTTCACTTATATTTGTTGAGTATTCTTAACTAGCTACTGCAGTGCTTTTAGCTCCTGTTTTTCATGCATCTCTTCGAGCTGTTAGCACTTGTTTATAAATACTCTCTTGCTGCATTATATTATCATTTGGAGAGTTTATGTTTAAATAAATTGATTGGTGTTTGTTTGGAAGAAAGAAAATGCTACATGTAGTAGTTGGTATTGGAAAAGACATATGCATTCTTGTAGATCATTGTCTTGTTTTGATTTGATACTTTGCAATTGTTTTGAGCTCTCAAGTAGATCATGTTTAAGCTCTTGCATCATGTAGTTAAAGCCTAGTAGTGGAGAACTACCGTAGAGCTTGTTGAGACTTGGGATGCATATTTGTTCTCTCTAAGGTCTAGATATTTTCTGGTAAAATGTTTGAGCAACAAGGAAGACAGTGTAGAGTCTTATAATACTTGCAATATGTTTTTATGTGATTCTTGCTGTACCGGTTTATACTTGTGTTTGCTTCAAACAACCTTGCTAGCCTAAACTCTGTACTGAGAGGGAATGCTTCTCGTGCATCCAAAACTTGAGCCAAAACCCATGCCATTTGTGTCCACCATACCTACCTACTATGTGGTATTTCCTGCCATTCCAAGTAAATATTCATGTGCTACCTTTAAACTATTCAAAACTTTATTACTCCTTATTTGTGTCAATGTTTTATAGCTCATGAGGAAGTATGTGGTGTTTTATCTTTCAATCTTGTCATTTACTTCTGACAGACTTTCACCAATGGACTAGTGGCATATACATCCGCTTATCCAATAATTTGCAAAAAGAGCTGGCAACGGGGTGCCCAGCCCCAATTAATTACAACTTTCATTAATAATTCTCTTCACATGTTTTGCCCTGATTTATCAGTAAGCAACTTAATTTGCAAATAGACACTCCTCCATGGTATGTGAATGTTGGAAGGCACCCGAGGATTCGGTTAGCCATGGCTTGTGTAAGCAAAAGGTTGGGAGGAGTGTCATCTATAAAGAAACTAAAATACATGTGTAAACAAAAGAGAAGAGGGATGATCTACCTTGCTGGTAGAGATAACGTCCTTCATGGGAGCCGCTCTTGAAAGTCTGGTTGACAAGGGGGTTAGAGTGCCCACTACCATTCGTTGACAACAACAAACACCTCTCAAATACTTATTTTGTGCTCTCTATATGCTTTCGAAAACTTAAAAAGCTCTAGCACATGATTTAATCCCTGCTTCCCTCTGCGAAGGGCCTATCTTTTACTTTATGTTGAGTCAGTTTACCTACTCCTTTCTATCTTAGAAGCAAACACTTGTGTCAACTTTGTGTGCATTGATTCTTACATGTTTACTTATTGCACTTGTTATATTGCTTTATGTTGACAACTATCCATGAGATATACATGTTACAAGTTGAAAGCAATTGCTGAAACTTAATCATCCTTTGTGTTGCTTCAATGCCTTTTACTTTGAATCTATTGCTTTATGAGTTACCTCTTATGCAAAACTTTTTGATGCTTGTCTTGAAAGTACTATTCATGAAAAGTTTTTGCTTATATGATTCATTGTTTACTCTTTATCTATTGTTAGCAAACTATAGACCATTGCTTTGAGTCACTTCATTCATGACATGAGCCTTGCAATATATTGATCAAGATTGTGTGAAAGCATGTCTCCTCAGAAATTATTTGTTGTTATCGTTTTACCTACTCGAGGACGAGTAGAACTAAGCTTGGGGATGCTTGATACGTCTCCAACGTATCCATAATTTCTGATGTTCCATGCTTATATTATACCAATTGCTACATGTTTTATATACACTTTATATCATTTTTATGCATTTTCCGGGACTAACCTATTAACAAGATGCCACAGTGCCAGTTCCTGTTTTCTGCTGTTTTTGGTTCCAGAAAAGTTTTCTGCGAATATTCTCGGAATTGCACGAAACAAAGACCGAAGTCCCTATTTTTCCAACACGTACACGGAGTCCGAAGGAGAGACGAAGGGGGCACCGAGGTGCCCAAACCACGTGCTCGCGGGATGAACAGTAACCGCGCCGACCTATGGTGTGGGCCCCTCGGGCCTCCACCGACGCTGCCCCTTCGCCTATATTCCCCCGACGCGAAAACCCTAAAAAATCCTGTCATATTCCACGAAGAGTTCCGCAGCGCCGCCGCCATCGACGACAAGTTTCGGGGGACAGAATCTCTGTTCCGGCACGCCGTCGGGACGGGGAAGTGCCCCCGGAGCCATCTCCATCGACTCCATCGCCATCTCCAGCGCCGCCGCCGCGCCGTGGCTGCAGCGGTCCGTCGTCTCCTCTCCGGGCTGCACCTCTTCATCAACCTCTCCATCAAGTGTGCTCACCATGACCATGTGTGAGTAGTCTCCCCCGAGGCTGAGGGCTCTACCGGTAGCTATGTGGTTCATCTCTCTCTCCCATGGTGTGATCTTTATGTGATCATGAGCTTTGTAATCTAGTTGAATATGTAGATGTTACTCTTTATCTATTATGCACTCTAGAGGTTATTTTAATATGAACTCCGGTACTCTCCACGGTGTAAAGGTGACAGTGTGTGCACCGTGTGTGATTCCTTTATGACATTGTGGCGCTTGTTTACTCCGGCTTGAGGTGTGCTTTTGTAGCCCTACACAATGAATGGTGTTTGTTATCCAACAAGAGAGTGTTTAAGAGTAGCTTTTACTTATTCAGTTATGAGATCATTGTTGAGAGTGTCCACTAGTGAAAGTATGATCCCTAGGCCTTGTTTCTAAGCATTGAAACACCGTTTATAACAAGTTCTGCTACATGTTTGCTTGCTGCCATTTTTATTCCAGATTGCAATTACCACTTATAATCATCCATATTATTTGTATTTCACTATCTCTTCGCCGAACTAGTGCACCTATACATCTGACAAGTGTATTGGGTGTGTTGGGGACACAAGAGACTTCTTGTATCTTAATTGCAGGGTTGCTTGAGAGGGATATCTTTGACCTCTACCTCACTGAGTTCGATAAACCTTGGGTGATTCACTTAAGGGAAACTTGCTGCTGTTCTACAAACCTCTGCTCTTGGAGGCCCAACACTGTCTACAAGAATAGAAGCACACGTAGACATCATTGACAAACTTATATAATGCAGATGAGCCATCCATGGATGTACGCCGACCGACGCTCTAACGAGTACATGCACGGCCTGCGTTCTTTTCTCAACGTGGCTGAGGCAAACACGCATAATGGTTTTATGTGTTGTCCATGCCATAACTGTCGGAATGAGAAGGATTACTCTTACTCAAAAACCCTTCACACCCACCTGATTCAGTTTGGTTTCATGTCCGGCTATAATTGTTGGACCAAGCACGGAGAAAGAGGGGTTATGATGGAAGACAACAAAGAAGAACAGAACGATGACAACAACATGTGCCATGAATACGGTGGTAATGCAAGGGGAGAAGCTGAAGATGAAGAGGTACCAGATGAGCCCATCATAGATGATGATTTACGGCGGGTCATCGTAGATGCACAGACCGAAGCAGAAAGTGCACTCGAGAAGTTGAAGTTGGAGCACATGTTAGAGGATCACAAAAAAAAGTTGTACCCAACTTGCGAAGATGGCAACACAAAGCTCGGTACCACACTGGAATTACTACAATGGAAGACAGAGAATGGTTTATCTGATAAGGGATTTGGGAATTTACTGAAAATAATGAAGCAAAAGCTTCCAAAGGATAACGAATTGCCTGACAGTACGTACGAAGCAAAGAAGGTTATCTGCCCTCTAGGATTAGATGTGCAGAAGATACATGCATGCATTAATAACTGCATACTCTACCGCGGCGAGCAGTATGAGAATATGAATGAATGTCTGGTATGCGGTGCATTGCGATATAAGATCAGACGAGATGACCCTGGTGATGTTGAGGGCCAGCCCCCCAGGAAGAGGGTTCCTGCCAAGGTGATGTGGTACACTCCTATAATACCACGGTTGAAACGTTTGTTCAGAAACAAAGAGCATGCCAAGTTGTTGCGATGGCACGAAGAAGACCGCAAGAACGACGAGATGTCGAGACACCCGGCTGATGGGTCGCAGTGGAGAAAAATCGATAGAGAGTTCAAGAAATTTGCACGTGACGCAAGGAACTTAAGGTTTGGTCTAAGTACGGATGGATTTAATCCTTTTGGGGAGCAGAGTTGCAGTCATAGCACCTGGCCTGTGACTCTATGTATTTATAACCGTCCTCCTTGGTTGTGCATGAAGCTCAAGTTCATTATAATGCCAGTGCTCATCCAAGGCCCGAAGCAACCCGGCAACGACATTGATGTGTACCTGAGACCATTAGTTGAAGAACTTTTATAGTTGTGGCGTGATGAAGGGGTACGTGTGTAGGATGAGTACAAACAAGAGCCATTTGACCTACGAGCGTTGTTATTTGTAACCATCAATGATTGACCTGCTCTTAGTAATATTTCAGGACAGTCAAACAAGGGATACAATGCATGCACGCACTGTTTGGATAAGACTGAAAGTATATATTTAGATAACAAGAATGTGTACCCGGGGCATCGTCGATTTCTTCTAAGGCAGCATCCCGTAAGAAAGAGAGACAAGCATTTCAAAGGTGAGGCAGATCACCGGACGAAGCCACCCCTCCCTACTGGTGATGTTATATATGATATGGTCAAAGATTTAGAAGTAATCTTTGGAAAGGGTCCTGGCGGACGGTCTGTTCCGAATGACGTTGACGAACACGTACCCATGTGGAAGAAGTCTATATTTTGGGAGCTACCCTACTGGGAACTCCTACAGGTCCGCTCTGCAATCGACGTGATGCACATGACGAAGAATGTTTGCGTGAACCTGCTAGGCTTCTTGGGCGTGTATGGGAAGATAAAAGATATGCCGGAAGCACGGCAAGACAAGCAACGTATGAAAGACCCAGACAACCTGCATCCAATGAAGACGGATAAAGGACGTCTAAGTCCTGCTAGCTACGCTCTTACCAAAGAAGAGAATGAGATATTTTTCGAAGTCCTGAGCAGTATGAAGGTCCCGTCTGTCTTCTCGTCGAATATAAAGGGAATAATAAATATGGCGGAGAAAAAGTTCCAGAACCTAAATTCTCATGACTACCACGTGCTTATGACTCAATTGTTTCCGGTTGCATTGCGGGGGCTTCTACCGGAAAATGTTTGACTACCCATTGTTAAGCTATGTGCGTTCCTCAATGCAATTTCGCAGAAGGTAATCGATCTAGACATTCTACCAAGGCTACAGAAGGATGTGGTTCAATGTCTCGTTAGTTTTGAGTTGGTGTTCCCACCATCCTTCTTCAATATTATGACACATCTCCTAGTACACCTGGTCGACGAGATTACCATTTTGGGTCCTGTATTTCTACACAATATGTTCCCCTTTGAGAGGTTCATGGGAGTCTTGAAGAAGTATGTTCATAACCGTGCTAGGCCAGAAGGAAGCATCTCCAAAGGCTATGGAACTGAGGAGGACATTGAGTTTTGTGTTGACCTTATTCCTGGCATTAAGCCGATTGGTCTTCCTGAATCGCGACATGAGGGGAGACTGAGTGGAAAAAGGCACTCTAGGAAGGAAATCAACAATATGTAGGGACGGGCATTGTTTCACACAAGCACACTACACAGTTTTACATAATTCCAGTTTGGTGGCTCCGTATATCCAGAAGCACAAGAGTATTGTACGCTCCAAGAACCCGGGGATGGATGACTCCTTCATTACAAAGGAACACATGGAGAATTTTGGCGGTTGGTTGCAAACACATCTCAACAATGACAACACTGTCTCAGATGAGCTGTACTTGTTGTCTAGGGGACCATCTTCGACTATTTAGACTTTCCAAGGGTACGGGATAAATGCGAATACATTTTACACGATCACACAAGATCAAAAGAGCACCAACCAAAACAGTGGTGTCTGCTTTGATGATTCAACAAACAACAGTGGGCAAAAGGTCACATATTATGGTTACATAGAGTAGATATGGGAACTTGACTATGGACCTTCTTTTAAGGTCGCTTTGTTCCGGTGCAAATGGTTCAACCTGAAAGGCGGCAGGGTAAAGGTAGACCCAATGTATGGAATGATTACAGTGGATCTCAAGAATCTTGCATACGATGCCACACCATTCGTTCTAGCCAATGATGTGGCTCAGGTTTTCTATGTCAAGGACATGTCTACCAAACCGAAAAAAAAGAAAAGATAAGCAAGCGAATACATCAGCCGATGAGCCAAAGCGCCACATAGTTCTTTCAGGGAAAAGAAACATCGTGGGAGTGGAGGACAAAACAGACATGTCAGAAGATTACAGCAATTTTCATGAAATTCCGCCCTTCAAAGTGAACATTGACCCAAGCATCAAGTTAAATGATGAAGATTATCCATGGTTACGGCGCAATCAGAAGAAAGGGACACACACGAAGAAAAAGTGAAGACTAGATAGGGATGTTGTTGGTGATGTGTAATAATGCATTCAACTTTTATGTAACTGTGTTCTGAAAACTCAGAAGAGAACTGTAAACACTGATATTGGGTTCTAAAAATCCAATGGCTTACAAGCGCTGGAAAAAGTTGGAACAAAACACACGGTTTCCCCTACATACAGCCCGACGGTGCCTCGTGAGTGCCCGCATATCAAATGCACCGTCGGGATGTATGCAGGAATCCGAATGATTTGTATTCGGTCGACGAACTGAAGGATTTTGTAGATAGAACAAAACACACGGTTTCCCCTGCATACGTCCAACGGTGCATTGTATGCAGGGAGTCCGAATGCTTCGTATACAAAAATGAACTACAATGAGTGCCGTGAGTGCCCGGGAGGGGGCTATATATAGGGTCATGTGGCTCAAGAAGAAACACACGTTTCTAAAAATCCAACGGCTTACAAGCCCTTAAAAGAAACACACCCCTGATCCAACGGCTCACAAGCGCTTGAAATAAACACACGACCCGTGTGATTCTTTAGTCCCGGTTGGTGTTACCAACCGAGACTAAAGGCGGGTCAGTCACGTGTCCTCCCCCAGCGTTGCCCTGGCCACGTGTCCAACCCCCAACCCCAGCGCTGCCCTGGTCACCTACGTGTCCTACACCAGCATTGCCCTGGTCACGTGTCCTCCCCCAGCGCTGCTGTGGAGATCTATATATAGTATTGTTGCGGACGGGTAAACCCTAAGCAACGAAGACATCGTATCCACGAGATGGATCCGCCACGGTCGCCGCAACGCCTTCTGGACGAGGTCGAGCATGCTCGGTAGAGCGTGCTTGGGCGCTACCACGGGAGCCTATCCCGTCGTATGCCCACGAGCCCGGCGTGGAGAGGAATGCCCAGCTACGGGCCTCCTGCTCCGGTGCCGGAGGAGGTGCGGAGGGCGTACGAGCGCGCGTGGTCTGACGGCCCCGACCCCGACGAGGATGCGTACGCCGCAGGGGTGGCGTGGGGATCCACGGCCGCACCTCCACCAGCCGCCGCCGTCCCTTTCGACGAGGAGGAGGACAACGATGACGACTTCGACTGGAGCGACCATGGGGAAGAGGGCGGCAGGCCGCAGATGCAGGAGGCCATTGAAGCCTCCTTGCAGTCCGTCCGTGACGACCGTGTTCAGCGAGCCAGGACTGCCTGCCAGCTCAAGGCGAAGGAGGCTTCCCAGCTGGCTTGGGCATTGAAAGACTCATCCTCCATGGCTCGTGCCCTCCGCCGCAAACGTGCGCGCGAGAACAAAGCGGCCACCAACGGGGCTGGCTCCTCCCGCCGTTCCCCCTAATGCCACGAACAAGTCCGTTTATGTAGTAATGTAACTGTTAGTGATGTGTAATAATGTATTAAACCTTTTATATTACTCTATGTGATGTTGTTAAGAATGTTTTTAAAATAAAGAGATGATTATTACAAATTTTTAGACAATTAGATATTTGAAGAAATCAGAAAAGATATTATTTTCAAATGGTTAATAGTTTGAATAGTTAGAATAATTATTTTATAAAACAAAAAATTGTTTTGGATTAGTTATTCAAATTCAAACACTTTTCATGTTGAAAGTTTTGTCAGATTCAAAAGTATGCAGAAGCTATTCAAATTCATATTCAAACACTTTTCAAATTCACTTTTGGGCATTTTGCACGCAAAAATTCAAAATTTGGGTCCTTGAACGCAAAAAACAGACCTCTAATACCGGGTGGAGACACCACCCGGGACCAGAGGTGCATTTGCGCACGCTTGGGTGGCGTTTGCAAAAAGACCTCTTGTCCTGGGTCGTGGCTCCACCCGATACTAGAGGTACCCCTCTGGTACTGGCTCATAGCACCGCCCGGGACCAGAGGTCCCTGGGTATAAATACCCACGCCTACATCTCGGCCCGAACCACGACCCAGGAGAACTCATCTGCATCGCGGCGAAGCCCTGGCCGATTGTTCTCCTCGCGCCGCCGCCGCCGTCCTCCGCGCCCGCGCCAGCGCCCGCCTCCTGAGCCCTCCGCCGCGTGGCCCTCCGCCTCCGGCTCCTCCGCCGCCCGATCCCGCCGCCCGAGCCCTCCGCCGCGTGGCCCTCCGCCTCCACCGCCCGCGTGGCCCTCCGTCACCGTCGTGCCACCTCTCCTCCTCCGCCACTCCCGAGGCCTCCTCCATGCCGCCTCGCCCTCCTCCGCCTCCACGTCCTCGACGGCCGGCGGCCACCTCGCCCTAGAGCAAGGTGAGGATTAATTTGCTAATTTAGTGTTTAATTAGTGTAGATTTGTTTTATTGTTTTTTAAGTGTTAGATATTTAATTAGTGTAGATTTGCTAATTAAGTGAAATTTAGTGTAGATTTTGCTAAGTGTTCAAATTTTGTGTAAATTTTGCTAAGCGTGTAGATTTAAATTTGCTAAGTGTAAATTTGCTAAGTGTAAATTTGCTAAGTGTAGATTTAAATTTGCTAAGTGTATATTTAAATTTGCCAAGTGTAGATTTAGTTTATTGTTCTCGGCGACGATGTCTCTGTTGGACCAGAGGGGCGATGTCCGGGACTGGGCTCCGCCGGGCTGGCACTGGGAGGTGTTACCTTCCGGGCATAGCTTGGTTAGGAATTCGGGTGACGTCGTCGACCCGGATCTTCTTTGGTGGCGGTCGAGTGGGCCACGCTCGGTGCAGAGGGAGCCGGCCCCCGAGGAGGTGGTATGTCGCTGTATCAGGGAGGAGGACGAGCACGTCCGTCGCTACATGTATTTGTTGGATACGCCAGCGGTGTATGACAGTAGATGGTCGATTCTTCATAGGGTTCCTTCTCACGTGAGTTATGACCCTGTGATGGTTCCTCTTCTTTGGATGCGCAGCGCCGGCCGCTCAGCACCCCGCGGCTTAGGACCCAGTCGATGTTAGTTTGAGAGGTTAATGCATGTGAGAGGAAGATGTATTCGTGATATTATTCGTGATGTATTAGGGTTAAAGAAAAATGGACCCGAGCTATATAACTTGATTAAATAAAGATGTATGAGCGATACTTCTGCATATTTGTAAAGTTCCCTACTTTGAATTATTCTGCTAATGCTATCATTGTTTTATCTTTCTTTTGTATTAGTTAAGTAATGGATGGAGATGTTCCCTTCATAGACAGAGAAGGGGAAGAAAAGTTGTTCGCCATTATGCGGCAACCCGGTCCGGGAATGGAGCCGGAACGAAGCGTCGAAGCACAAATTACGAGCACAGATCAGTGTGATGACGACTTGCAAATTGGTGTACCCCCGCCATCTGGCGAGGTATATTAAGCCTATGTTGATCAGATGCAATAACTGATTTGTATATATATGTATTAGCAAATGTTTCTTATTTTTAGACCTCCGCATCGACCCAATCTACCAAACGAGGCCATGCTAAAGGGTTGGCCACAGATGCGCATCTCAAATTGATGTCGTCGAAGCAGATGGCAAACCGTTGGAGCCCAAGGCGAACGCAGCTAAGTTTGTGCATCAATGTGGAGTTGTTGTTAGGGACAATGTTCCGATCAGCATTCAGGAATGGGTTGAGCAAAAAAACATAGAGGGAGCTAGTTATGTCAGCGACAAAACTAAAGATGTGCTTTGGGACAAGCTCATAGCAAAGTCCACCCTACCGGTGTTGGATGTTCCCGAAAAGACACAAGCCATGACGAAAAAAGTGAAGCATTTCGTTCTGAAGAAGATGGCTGAACAATTCAATAATTACAAGAACAGATTATACCGTGATTGGGTCTCGAAAAAGAAAGTTCCAGATTTCACTGGAGCACTAGAGAGCCAGCGGACTCACTGGAAGGCATTTCTGGAATACAAGGATTCAAAACGGGCCAAGGAAAGATCAAAAAAGAATAAGGAGAATGCAGCGAAAAATAAATATCACCATAAGTTGGGGGGAGGTGGCTACGTAAGTGCCAAGCCTAAGTGGGATCTGATTGAGGCCGCTATGCGCGAAAAAGGGATCACTCCAGTTACAGATAACTGGCCCCATAGGGTCTGAAATTGGATGCTTGCTCATGGGGCGGAGTATGACGCATCAGATGATCTAATAGTTGATGAAACAAAAGAAACTCCTATACCCCGAAAAGCAATTCTTGATGCAATCGCCGATGCTCGAGAGGGAAGGTTTATTCCCGACAGAGAGTACGACGAGCTGACAAAGGGCCTCGGTAATAAAGAAAATGGAGGACGAACACGAGGCAAGGGAGCTTCGTGACATGGGATCAAGGGTTTCCCGAGGACCGTGAATCTTATAGAAGCCGAGCAAGAGCAAGGAAGAGGAAGGAGCAGGAGGATTCAGAATGGTTGAGCAATATAGAAAGTATCATTAGCGAACAACAGAAGCAAATAAATCAATTGCGCGAGCAAGCTTGTCAAGGGGTAACTCATCAGCTGCAGCAAGATAGTCAAGCAGGTGGTCCCTCTCAACGGAAAAGCAGCGTGGCTTCCACGGCGGTCGGTGCTGAAGAGGCATCGAAGCAAACCTACCCCGTGGATTTTATCACTGAGAAGACAAGTTGTGAGCTACATGAGCCACTGAGAAACTTCACCGTGAAGGCGGCGGACGGCTATGCTTTAACTTGTGAATCTACAGCACTGTATCGTGGCAATGAGATTCCAGATGGCTATGCTCGTGTCGGCGTGGATCAAGTTGAACCCGCATTTCAATCACTCGAGCTTGACATCCCTGGAGATGATGATGAGAGGACACTGGGAGATGTCCCGGGTGGACTCATTCTATGGCAGAAGAAATACATCGTGTTTCCAGGCTGGACGCCAAGGCCACCATCGCCTCCTCCGAGTCGAGATGACGGCAGTGACGACCACCACAACACGAGTCCATCTCGATCTCAGTCGCCGCCTCAGCCGACTCCTCAGCCGTCTCCTCAGCCGACTCCTCAGTCGTCTCCGCCTCCTCCGCCCAATAAGGCTAAGACCGCCGTTCCGTCGATAAGTTTCCGATCCAAACCCCAATACAAGCCCCTCCCAAAAGTACCGAAGGTTCCTCCCCCGAGACCTTACGACGTCGAGATGACTCCAGAGGAAGGCCGCGCGTGGCTGGTAGCCGACGCGAAAAAACAGATGGCGGAACTAAAGGCGAAAAGACAGCCCGCGCCAAAGCAAGTATATACGACAGAGCAAAAAAAGTGGGCTACGGAATTTCTTAATCAGCCATCGCAAATTGAGATAAATAGGCCAGATGACTATGCACGTTGTCTGAGGAGAACTCGCCCCAACACGAGGAGTAGTACTACCAGCGGGAAAAGAAAAAGAGAGGTTGCCCAGCTCGGAGAGCAATCAAAACAGTCCATCTCCCCGCTCAAGGTGGCCACTGATAAGGACACAGCGCGCGGCGGAGTTAGCTTACCACGCGGAATTTGCTGCAGAACTTGGTATTTCACTTTCTCAACTGGATGCAGAAGAGCTCCCCTACCTTATGCCACCTGATAAATGGACCTGGCAATACGGGAAGTCTCTAGTGCCACCCGATCAGATCCAGAATCTACCAACACAAATGCTAAGACTGCATGACTGGTACATGGAAGTCACAAAGCTAGATCGAAAAGTGCTCCTTGTGCAAGTTACGGAGGAACATTTCAAAGGTAGAGACGAGATAAATATTTATCTTGAAGAACTCTATCCGTTATACCAGCTTGACGCCCTCGACTTGAGTATCGTCAGTACCTATTGTCTGTAAGTGATTCAATTCATTTATTTTCTAAAATAAAGTCTATAGCTCAGCTCGGTCATTGCCTGTTCTAATTATGCTCACTACGCTATTATGCAGAATGAAGAGTGATGAATGTGACAGAAAACAAATCTTTGAGATTGGGTTCATTGACCCAACCCGAGTTAATCAAAATCTGCTACGAAACTACACTCAGGAAACGGTGCAAAACTTGTTCCGGTTCATAAAGGGGCAAGATTATAAAAGGAAGATATTGTTTCCTTACAACTTCAGGTAAGAGTGTTACTGTCTTGTACACATTAGTTTTTGTTACTCGGTGTTAAGTGCAACTGATTAGTTACTGACATATATAAAACGTGCGCAGCGACCATTACGTTCTGCTAATTATTGAAGTGATGAGGCAAAAGTTGAAATCTTTGACTCATTGGCGTGGCCCCAAGAGAAGTTCCAACATATTAAAGATGTGCTCCAAGGGTATTTTCAATCATTATCGTACTATATCGGTCTATTTTGTTCAATTCCTGAGATATCAAGTAACTAATTAATAACTCATTTATTCATCTGTTTTCCGGGCAGGATTTGGAAAGATTTCAGAAGGTATACAACTGGTGAGTTTAAAGAGGAGTTTAGATTTGTTAATGCCAAGGTAAGTAGTACGAGCTAGGTTCGCGCATCTCTTTAATTCAAATTTCAATACCATCATACCATGCTTGATTATTATTTGATTGAAATCTATTCTCGTAAAGTACTGTGAAAGGCAGCCAATGGGGACCAATCTGTGTGGATACTACGTCTGCGAGTGGATTCGTCGGGAGGTCTCTGAGCGGAAACCATCGACATTTGTAGATGTAAGTGAACAAATATATTCACAGTTTTATTTTATTACCACCAATTAATTGTGTTGAGTGTCATTCATAATTTCTGTTATGATGATTGATATTCATATCTCCTTCTTTTATAGATGGATACAATGCGGAGGGACCTGCAACCAAAGGACCGCTTTCGACCAATTCAAGAGGAAATTGCGCGATTTTTGATGAACCATGTAATAAACCCAAGGGGAAAATACAATGCCACCGGGATCTAGTCCCGGCGATGATCATGTAATCGAATAGACGACAGGCTCTAGTCCCTGTTTTATATCATCTCTATGTAATTAATCGAACAGACGGGCTCTAGTCCCGGTTGTGATCTCCATGTAATCAATTAAAAATGATCGAATTCTCATAAAGATTTATTTTATGAATATTTTGATATGCTATATGTATTTTTCTGGTTTAGGGACCCTAAACCCTAAAAAAACCAGAGGCCGCCATGTGGGAGAATCTCTGGTCCCGGGTTGTATTACCACCCGGGACTAGAGGTCCTCTGCCACGCGCTCTGCCCAGGCCCCGCGTGGAGCTCTCTAGTGCCGGGTCGTAAGCCACCGAATCCGGGGTCCCGGGTGGGAATCCGGTACCAGAGGCCCCTACCACCCGGGACCAAAGGCATGGTTTCCACTAGTGATGGTTTGCTGGAATACATTCTTCGATTGTGTTTCTCTGATGCAAAACGGTTGAGATTAACACCTTGCTATTTTAAATGGTAAGAAATGACATCATATTCTAATAAAGACACATTAGATTGCAAATGTACTCCTCTCCATGAATTTACTTCACCCAACTTGGTAGGTCTGACCAACTAACTCATATATAGCAAGAAGATATGTATTCATTTTTGTAAAAGCAAGGTATTTACTCTATACAAAGAGCATCAAAAGAACTTATATAGCTTGAGGGAAAACTGGAGCAATATATAAGGAACCCGAAATTTTACTGAAGATACATTAAGTAAGACTAGCAAACGTGCCCGTGCGTTGCAACGGGAGAGAAAAATCTATGCCACGGAGGTACATAAAGTAAATTCCCGTTGGCAATGAGGGCACTCGTTAGTTGACATTG
The DNA here is from genome assembly GCA_947311845.1 of Poa pratensis. Lineage (NCBI taxonomy): Eukaryota > Viridiplantae > Streptophyta > Magnoliopsida > Poales > Poaceae > Poa > Poa pratensis. The sequence continues at coordinate 3,639,633 of CAMZMU010000048.1, forward strand.
GGCGTAATGGTAAAGTGTGCATTTATCTGTTCGTAACTATGCAACTTCCTATAATATGCACATGTAGGATATTGTTCTAGAATGAAAGAGATGCAAATGCCAAATGGGTCATCCATAGCAGCCACGTGATTGCTGACCTTGAATTATGTACTACAAGATTGAACTCGGTAATTAAAAGAATGCACAGCTGAGGAGAGATGCACTAAGGGAAGAAATGTGCTATGCTAAATCAATATTGCATAATTTATCCATCACATGGGCGACAGCACTAAGCCAGTAAAGCAGCGCCGCATCGACACACCACACTAAGCATCAAGATGAGCAGAAATAAGGAGCAAGGAGAGAATGCTTACCCTCATGTGTGTGCCCAATAGCCCAGCGCCCAATGATATGCAGGCTCGTGCGCATCTGCTTACAGTGTGCTGATCCACAGAGCAGATCAACAGCGACCTCGCTGAAGTCCATGTGCTTGACAACGAAATCCGCCGCCGTCTGGTCCTTGATTGACCACTAAGTGAGGCACGTGAGGTTCCAGGACACAATCTGGAACAACATGTGAGGCTCTCCCGACTGAACCTGGAAAGGAGCATGCTAGGTCGAACGCCATCATGTGCCCAAGACCATGCGTATTAATTAACAAGCACGGTGCCCGCCACCGCCGCGCCTCGTCCTAGATGTGACCCAAGATGACGGTCCTGTAGCTGTAGGCCGGAACAGGTGGAGTGTCGCGGCTGCTCTCCACGGGAACGCCATGATCCACCACTCGACTGGAGGCCGTCGGAATCGGGCAGCTGCACAAAGGTGATTTAGGGATTCGACAGAGATCGGCCTAGGCTCCGTTGCCTCCGCCCTCCCACGAGCGGTCCTCCCGGCTGCCAGCTAGCTCCTCCCTCCCATGATCGTTCCTTGGCGAACTCACCTCTTCGTGCGGCCCGGCGAGTAGCAACCCTCCTGTGGGGATTCAGGGAGGGGTGGAACAGCGGCACGTTCCAGCAACGATCGTCCTTGATATAGGATTCCATGGTTTGAAGGAGTTGGCGCCGGAGGTCACGCGCGATGTTCTTGACTCTTGAGCACGGTTCTTTAAGCGTCGTCGCGCCGGTCGCACAGTTGCGGATGAGCGCGGAACGGATGCGCTCGTCAAGCTCGACGCACCATCTCGTCGTCGACGAAGCAGACCCAGCTGATCTCTCTGATCATGTCATCCGAGGTCAGCGCTCGGGAACCCTAGGTCGTACGCTAGACCATGGCCTGGTGACATCGATTGCATTGGACTGAGACAGGTTTGGCAGGTTCTCATATAGTAGAAGTAGTAATAGACGTGCGCGTCCAGGATAACGATTTGTATACCGGTCCAAGACAGATTACATCGATCTATGTCGAACAGATTCTAAAGTGCCAGGGTGGTGACCGAATAGAAATTACGGAAGACGGAATTAGGACGTACGAAAACGTAAACAGAAAACGGACGAAAAAACGGGAGGAAGAAACGTTCCTCCCTTTATTATTAGGTATAGATTATTTTGCAAAAAATCAACATAAATAGTAAATGTATTAGTATATCAGAAAGTGGAAATAACATAGGAAAAGGTAAATATATCTGGAACAACACCATGTTACCATCAGCAGATGAAATGCATATTATATTGTACCAAGTAGGATATTAATCATTCGGAGAAAAGCACCCATTCTCACATAGGTATTTCAATAAGCATCTGCCGTACATTGTACTGAAAAAATGCAGCTTCCTTGTCCCTAAATGTCTCACGTGAGAAATATTACATCAATCATTGGATTTCCCCGAATTAAGATTATATATCTCATTATGATCAGGTGTGTTCTAATTGAAAAATCCTTTTGGTAAAATAAAAAGAGCATGCTCATCTGTTCTGCCCAAAAAGTAAGATAAAATTGCTAATCTATTTGCTAATCAAATTGGAATAAGAGAATCAAACTCACCCAGTCACCCTGGATCAACAAAGTTGAACCAAATTGAAAACCTGAAAAATAAATTTGTATGCAGATTAGAGAAGACTAACCAATCCAATTGTTTGTTCCTGTATTTTCTTTGCATATTTATGAACAATTCTGAATGGCATTAGAAAACCAAACCAATGTTTCACCTGTAAAATAAAGAGGTTGCCAAAGGAAAGTTGCTGCGCCGGAAGAAATTGAAAGATTGGATAAAGATGTGAATACGGATGATAAAAATAATCAACAACGAGGAGTTCTTAGAATATCTAATTAGCCTATCAAGTCTCTCTTGAGCAGTAGACCTGAAAGCAAAACACTTTGAATGCTTGGTCCCCAAATCAAGAAGCATCTGCTAGCTAGCAAGAACAGAGGATAGTGAAGAGGCGCAGACAACACTGGGAGCTAACGATTGTGCGCGGTGTGGTAGGGACGTACTGGTTACCTGGTGCTCGGTCCATGCGGCAGGGAAGACCAGGCTGAGCACCGCATCGTCACATCGCGTGGTCGACGTCGCCGTCTTGAGGCCCTCCACGGTTTTCTCCGGCTCCGGGGCAAGCAGGACCCAGCCGTGGCAGCCTAGCAGGAAGCGACGGCAGATCGGCAGGCTTGGGAGGTGTGGGGAGGTGGGGAGCCGCAGTCGGTGACTCCAGAGGGCAACCAACCATGGAGATGGAGAATTAGGAGAACGACTGCCCGGCGCCCGAGGTCGACGGCACTACGGCAGCGGCGTTGGTAGACTGCGACGCGGCACCGCGGACGAACGCACGGCCGAGACCCTTCTTGACGACCTTAGTTGCAAACCCATCTGTAAACAATAAAAAAAACTTAGTTGCAAGGCAACTGATAAATTTTTTAGTTGCAACCCGACTTATAACCAAAAAAGGACACTAGAAAACTTGAGTAACCGCACCGCTAAAAATTATCAAGAAAAACAACATAGGAGGCCTACCCATCCTGACAAAGGCCCATACGTACACAAGAGGACCATGCATCCAGAAAACGCAATGGCAAAACAGACACAAAAATCGTCCAACATTGTCCCGAGCCTAGAAAGAGACAAAGATGAACACAGGGGCGGAGCTGGAGTGAAAGCTCACCTGATGCATCTCTTCACGTTTGCAGCCTTGCGAGCTGGAATCATGGCCCCATGATGCACTTTAGTCAGCCTAACCTGATGCATTGGCCATATTAAGCTCAGAATTACCACTAAAAATTTCTTTGACCCTGATGCATGTGCATCAGGTATAGCCTAAAGGGCTCCGCCCCTGGATGAACACGAATCTTGGCGCTTCGATCTGATTGTTGCATCCTAAGGGCATGTACAGTGGGGGACGCTTAGTTAGACGCTTAGGCGAATAAAAATTAATACGAAAAAGCGGATTATTGGCTAAGCGCCATAGCTTGCAATGCTGACCGCTTATCCAGTCGCTACTGAATTGGCTAAGCGCCCGTCCTGTCCAACGCGCGACGCTAGCGGAAAGAAAATCCCGACTCTGAAGCTAGCTCGCACTCTGAAGCTCCCTCTCTCAAGAGTACGACCGCTCGAACGGGAGGGCAGGACAGATGGGCCTGCAGATGGTTTTCCATGGCCGAGCTCCACATCTGAAGCAATTCTATATGGCTGATCTTCTCACCTGCATCAATCCCTCTCTTTTACCCAAAAAATGGAACCGCCGCTTCCTCCTGGTCGTGCCCATGCCCTCAATTGTTGCCGGCGAGTTTCAGCGGCGATGTAATCATCAATTTTTCATGGCCCGGCACCCTCGTTTGTTGAAGAAACCCTCGCTCGCGTGCATCTTTTTCTTAGCGCCTGTGTAGCGCCCGCCTCCCGCAGAACCCTCGCGCCTGAAAATCTCGCTCGGGCGCCGACGCTAACTCTTGCGCGTCGACGCAAGCGTGAATCCCACCCTGGGCCGGGAATCAGCCGTAACTGCTAGGATTTAATTCCTAGCGCCTCTACAAGCCCGTTGTACGTGCCCTAAGTGCGAATGCGAAACCGATAAAACGAATCTCAGTCAACCTCATGTGGAACTGGTAAAAAGTTTTAGTTGTAAACCGACTTGCAACTGGAAAAAATTCTCAGTCGTAAACCGCCTTGCAACTAACAAAAATATCTCAGTTACAAATCCACTTACAACTAAAAAAATCCGACTAGAAACAAGAAAAATATGAGTTACAACTGTACTTGCAACTAGAAAAAAATCTCAGTTGCAAGCCTACTTGCAACTGAAAAAAAATCTCAGTTACAACCCAGAAAAGAGTACATAGAAAATTATTGTAACTATATCGCTAAAACCGAAACCCATGGTCATACACAACAAAAAAAACTTTCACATCCATATTAACAAAAAAAACACAAACAAACTATTGACTCGCTCGAATCTTGGTGACCTAAATCCAACGACCACGAAGTTGATCGAGATTTGGCTAATTCCCATACAACTAAGAATTAGTAATTACAAAAAACCAATTAATAAAATAGAGTTCATTTAAACATGAATAAAAAAAAAGGTATCACTAAAGTCTATACAACACAAATGGGTGCATTGTTTAAAAAGCACAAATGGTCGTACATAACAAAAGAACAACTTTCGCCTCTATAACAAACCAACTATTGACTTGCACGAATCTTGGCGGCATAGATCCGACAACCACAAAGTTGACTGATATTTGACTAATTCTCATAGGAGTAAGAATTAGTAATTAGAAAAAACTAATTAATAAAAAATACTAAAAAAATATCATGAATAATCAATATTAAAAATGTTGTATGAAAGTGTATAAAAACAAATTGGGGCATTATTTAAGAAGCACAAATAATAATGTCGAGACAAAAATAAGAGACATGGCATTTACTATGGGACCTAGGAAAATAAAATGATAAGAAATAAAAAAGTAAGTACACGGAAATACAAAACAACAACAGGCTATTTTCTTTCGAGAATCAACAAAAAGAATAAAACACCCAATATGTCGCGTGCCGAAGCACGGACACCGGGGAAACAGGAACGATCCCCTGTCGATGCTTGGCAGTGGGCTGCACTCCTCGGAGCAGAATGCGTGGGAGACGAACAAGCACACACGAGGTTTTTACCCAGGTTCCGGCCATCAGAAGATGAAGCCCTACGTCCTGCATGTCTGATCTTGATATTGGTTTGGTTGACAATGAGTACAATTGGTGCGGCTTTTAGCCTCCCCGGATGGCTGTCCTTCCCAGGGTCTACTTTGGAGATGAAACTCTCACTCTCCTCTCTCTTTCTCTCTATATGAGTTCTCTTCCTCTTCTCTCGCCCTCTTTCCTACCTTCTATTTCTTTCCCCCTCTTTTCCTCTTGGATCGGGACCTCCTTTTATACAGCAAGGGGTCACCACATTTGTCCAACTTGCATGCGTGACACCTCGCGGTGGCCGTGCAACCGTAGCGGACGGGTGTCACGGATAATGAGAGGAAAGGCAACAACTCACCCTTTCGTCGTCCATGTGTCGCACCGGCCCTTCGTGTTGTGTAGGTGAGATATCCTGTCAAGGTCACCTCGCCGGCCAGCGAGTCTATCATTCAGTTGCATCTCAGTCGCAGGGCGCCAAGTGTCGGCTAGGTCGCCTCTTCCCCTCCCGGGAAGGTAGAATTGTGTCGTGCCCCGGGGAGGGGCTCAGCCTCCCTTTCTCCAGGCTTCAAAGGGGAGGGGTCTTCGGGAGCCCGGCAAGGCTTCCTGAAGTTGTGGGACCTGTACATAAGATAAAACACCCTGGCTCATCCATCTAGGCATAGATACCTTGGTTACATGGGTTGTGGCTAGGCAGTTGGCAGCCCACATGACCGCCGATCAAGACACCCCCGATTGGCGGGGTCCGACAGCGATGGCTCCTTGTCTGTCGTGTCACGCCCTGCCAGAGTGTGAGGCTTCCTAGAAGGTGCGGGCTCTATTCACACAGACCTATCCGAGAGGGGGTGCGCCCACTCGAGTAGTCCCAAACCCGTGGGGCTGATGACCCACAAGTGTAGGGGATCGCAAAGTATCTTCGAGGTAAGTAAAACCCAAATTTATTGATTCGACACAAGGGGAGCCAAAGAATACTTATAAGTCTTAGCAGCTGAGTTGTCAATTCAGCCACACCTGGAAAAACACTAGTAACAAAATTGATGTGAAAGCAACAGTGATATGAGAGCAATAGTAACAGTAAAGTAGTAGCAGCAATAGTAACAATGGAGGCAATGGCACGGAAAATAGTTGATGAATGAATATAGACCTGGGTTCCTAGCTTTGCTAGTGGTAACTCTCCAATAAAAAGAACACGTGTTGGGTAAATAAATTACAGTCGGGCAATTGACAAGATTGTGGGCGCATAACAATGCTATCATGACAAGGTATCAAACTATTTAATTGGGCATTACGTCAAAATACATAGACCATTATCCAACTGCGTCTATGACTAATAATCCACCCCCGGGATCGCTATCCAGCCTGTCTCCCAGAAGTATTAAGTTGCAAGCAACGGACAATTGCAATAAGCAAGGTGCATAATGTAAGCAATGAAACAACACAAGGAAGTAAACACCGCTGTTTTACCCCTAGTAGCAACAGCACATCTTTAGTCTAATCGTTTATGTCAACCCGAGCTCAGATAAAAAGAGGCATGAACCTACTATCTAACATAAATACTCCCTCTTGGAGATACACAAGTAATTACGTGATCAAGGCAACCACAAGGATCGGAGAGCATGCAAGATCTTAAATAAAACATAGATATAAGTAATGAACAAACTTGATCATAATTCCACAATTCATCCGATCCCAACAAACACAACACCGATTACATCAGATGAATCTCAATCGTGTAAGACAACTCATGAGACTATTGTATTGAACAACATGGGAGAGAGTACCAAGTAGCTACTGCTAGAACCTGTAGTCCATGGGGGAACAAATCACAGAGCATCATGGAGGCGGCGTAGTCGAAGGAGATTGCTCTGGGGGTCAATCCCCGTCCCGGCAGGGTGCCGGAACAGGACCTTCTGACCCCCGAAACTAGGGCTTGATGGCAGCGGCGCTCGGAGTCTTTTCTGGAAAAAGTGTAGTCAGGTGCTAGGGTTCTTTTGACGGGGCGAATATATAGTCCGAAGGGCGGTGAAAGGCGGCGAAAGGCGGCGAAAGGGGTGCCCAGACGCCCTCCGGGCGTGGTTGACTTCTAGGCCGTGCCCGGGCACTGTCTGGCTGCTGTGGGCCCCATTTTGGACAAAGTCCTTGTCCACGTCGATCAGCAGAAAATTTCCAAAAACTTTCGCGACCAGACTTTTTTGATTTGACGTTGTCTTAGTGTCGTTTCGGGCACATCTTTAGAAAGTATCTGGTGGAGACAGAATCTCAGGGTTTCACCTTCTGGCTCCTTTTGCGTTCTTGTCAATTTCCAAAAAAAATCCTACACATCAAAGTGTAAAACAAGAACATTGTGCACTTTTGCCACTATTAATAGGTTAGTCCAATAAATCCATAAAATGATATAAAATTATAATATACACACGTGGCAATGTTATAAAACAAGAATGGAACATCAAAAATTATATATACGTCGGAGAGGTATCAGGGGCTCGTCCCATCCTGACAGTTGGTTTGACTGTTGCGGCATCCGAGACACAGGGCGGTACATTGGGGTGGGGCAGCCGCACGTTGGCGGCCGCACATCAGTTAATGAGTTCGGGAGGGGAACCGTTCAAGGTGGGCTCTATCCTGGTGCATAAATGGACACCGCTCAGCCCCTTCCATCCCTCTGAATAGTCATCTTCTCCTTCCTTGCTTGAACTTTGTTCCCAATCCTTTCCACTCCCATGTCAAACTCCGTACTTCGCCGCGCATTTCGGGAAGGTGGTCTGCCCTAGACGGGATCCTCGGTTACCAGTGGCGAGCTAGCTCACCTAGCCTCCATTTGTTTTATCCCAAGCCAAGAGCGTTGTCCTTGGCTAGTTCCTATCACAGAGATGGTCAGCTTCCACAGCAATATGAGTGTGTCTTGTTTGGTTATCACCTGGAGAGGGGGATTTCCCCTCCGGTCCATCCCTTGCTCGGCCAAATCCTCAGTTTGTACAACATTCAGCTTCATCACCTTATTCCAGATTGCGTGACCCACATCTCATGTTTCATCACTCTTTGCGAAGGATACCTCAATATCCATCCTTATATGGGCTTGTGGTGCTCTTTGTTCTCTCTTGTCGGAAGGATCGCGGGGGAAGGGGACGCTGATCTTGAGTGTAGTGTAGTGAAGGTAGTACCCCGGCATTTAGACTATCCTAACCTCAGGCTGTTGGGAGCGGGTGCCGGGTGGGAGCGCTCTTTCTTCTACCTTCCTGAGCTCCCACAGGCGGATGGAGGCCCGAGCTTTCCGCCTTTCTACCGGGGTCTCCCTCCTTCTCGCCGGAATTGGGACTTGAGAACACTCGGTGACCCTGATATCCTGGATGTGCTGAGAAAGCGCCTGACCCAGATGGTGACCAAAGGGCTCACCGGTCTCGACCTTCTTACTACCTGGAAAATGCGGCGCATGCAGCCGCTTCAGCTTTGTGTTCATTCGATCGGAAGAATGGATGCCCTTCGAGGATTGCACTCAGATGACGACCCAGCCGATTGCTTTCCATCAGCTGGTGGGATGGGTGAGATCCATCTCCGAGCTCTGGGTCATGAGCAGGCCTTTCAAGTCAGGCCGCATAGCCTAATACCCCCTCCACACCGCCCCCTTTTTTTTGATAAATAATAACAGTAGGAGAGAGCCCTACTGCTTTCCATTATTAAAGAGCAGGCCAATTACAATATTTATAGGGTATGGGGGTTGGGACCCTCAGAAAGAAACTAAAGGTCTATTAAATATGAAAGAATAAACTCATGTAAAGAGGACTTAGTCCTGTGTTTGAGCAAAGAGAAATCCTCCTTAAATCTCTCTTTCCAGGAGGCAATGGATGGGGGCACACCATCAAATAGCTTTCTGTTTCTTTCCTTCCAAATACTCCATGCCCCTGTGATCATGATCTAAATAAACATTGGTTTCCTCCAGGCATTCTTTGCTGCAGAAATTAATTCCAGCCTATTTCCAGCGTGACCCCAGGTAATACCCAAAATATTCCAGCAATGATGTGGACCTACCCTTCGGGTGCCCCACTATGAGGATACCTGGCGCACGTATAAGGTCAAGACCAGCATGAAGGCCCACCAAGGAACCAAGACCAAGGCCCATGAAGAGGGCCCGAGAGAAAGGAGTACGCTCCAAGCCAAGCATAGCTTAGGTCGGTTCGAACTTGCCTTACCTGTAAACCTAGTCGGTTGAGAATCCCCGAGACCCAGCCTCCTATATAAAGGCTGGGAGGGCCACCGATCTAGGACACGCAATATCATAGCCACCAAAACCCTAGCAAGATCGACATCTCGCCGAGACTGAATTGTAGCTCCATTGTTCACAACCATCAATAACAGACAAGTAGGAAGCAGGGTGTTACCCTCCGGGGCCTGAACCTGGGTAAACCTCGCTTGTCAGCCGTCGATCTCCGCCAGCGCTACCAAATCTCTCTCACGATCTCAACCCTAGGTGCCTAACCATGGGATTTGCCGAGTTAACACCTCGTCAATAGGCGTCGTCCGTGGGATTTGCCGAGTTAACACCTCGTCAATTGGCGCCGTCTGTGGGAAGGAGTGGCGATGGATCCACGGTTTCGCCGGCTCCATCTGCATCAACAACCGGCAGCCCGCCAGTGATCATCACGGGACCGATCCGCTTCGGCTCCTTCGACTTCAACCAGCACTCGCCGGATCTGCAACCGGCATGCTCAGATCTACAATCAGGTGAGAACATAACCTTTGGTCCTTCAGATCTTATCGCTAACCAACCAGGAACGTTCTGCCCGGTGGACTCGCACCAATATGCGACACCCGCATCTCCATTGACTGGATCTGCACCGATGGCGATATCGTCACCCGCAAGGTCGTCTGCTACACCTGCTTCGACTACACCACCATCACCAATGCCCTCGGAGGGGGCATCCTTGCCGCCCGTGTCGCCGATGGCTACGTCTGCTTCGTCCATGCCATCATCAACACCCGCATCTCTGTCGACTAAGTGCCTTACGCTCGCCCTGTTGGCGGAGACCGGATCTACAATGACAGGAACTCAAGGCGAGCATCGGCGATCACGCCATGGTCGACTACTACCTCAGCCCTGCCGCCACCTTCATCGGCAACGGTAGCAGTGGCGAGAAAAGCAAAATTTCACGCGATGCTCCCCTCCAGGTCTGCATGGTATACACTGGAGGCAATGATGGCAGAGCACCCGAAACATCGGCGAGTGGTGAAAACCAACCCAATGTGACAAACTATCCTATGACGGTCACCATGCCAGACGTCAGTACGATCATCATCACAAAGGAATAGGCCATCAAGGCAATCAGAGCTATACACAACTGCACCATGATGCCCGAGGATTCGACACCCGAAGAACTGGCGACACACAAGTACATCTTCTGCCAAGAGAACTTGAGGCACAAGAACCTGCAGGCAGCTCTCGACGAGCGTAAAAAGGCGGCCAGCGCATCGAGTGCACGACGAGCCGCGCAGTCAACTACAAAATCTTCGGGGCGAACGCAACACCTGACGGAAGGCAAAAGGGCGGCATCGACCCGCAACCTGGACGTGTCATTCATGACGCACGATGAAGACGGGATCCCCATCCCCAAAATGGCCCAAGGAGCTCTCCTGTCAGTGGCCACATACTTGAAGGCAACGCAACCCCCAGATAACAACCCGAATGCGGCCCTGCCCCGCCAGCAAATAAGGTCACTTAATTTGGCGGGTGGAGCCCTAGTCGCAGGCGACGACCGCCCTGAAGCAAGCATATCCCGGCAGGAACCACGGAGCCGAGATAGCTGGGACCGTGCGGTAACCACCCACGAAGACCGGGACCGGTCAAGGCGTGACCAACATGGGAGTCGACAGCGCGAGAGAAGCAAAAGATCCACGCAACCCCCCAGCAGCAGCGACTCGTACACCGACGAAGATCGGGAGCCTTGCGGGTCGCTGTGCTTCACCCGACGTGACATGGGTATGCCTATCGGGTACCCTACCATGAGGGTACCCGGTGCACGTATCGACTAGGCCCAACTATCAGAGCCTACATGAAGCCCATGAAGGAAGGCCCAAGAAGCTGGAGTATCCTCCAAGTTTGGCGAAGCCATAGTCGGTTTAGACTTTCCTTATATGTAAATCGAGTCGGTTACGAACACCCGAGACCCAGCCTACTATTTAAGGGCTGGAAGGGCCATCAAACCAGACAACGAAACACCAGAGCCTCCAAACCCTTGCGAGATTGACATCTCGCCAGGATCCTTTGTAACCATCATATTCGCAAATCAATAACAGACAGGCAGGACGTAGGGGTGTTACCTCCACACGAGGGCCCTGAACCTGGGTAAAATCTTTGCCCTGCTTGTCAGCCGATGATACTTCCAGCTCTACCACGTTCTCTCCCCCATATTCACAACCCAGGGACCTTAACTATGGGTCTTGATGAGTCTACCCCTCGTCAAGTGGCGCCGTCTGTGGGAAAGAATAGCGCTGGACTCGAAGTTTCGCCGGTCCCGTCTGCAAACGGCAACTCGCCGATCTCATCAGCAAGCGGCAACTCGCCGATCGAATCTGCAAACGGCAACTCGCCGGCCATGTCAGCAAACAGCAACTCGCCGATCCAGGCGACACACGGCAACTCGTCGATCCACTCGAAAAGCGGCAGTCTGCCCGCTTGACCCGGAAAAAGCGCATCTGCTCCTCTGATGAACTTTGATCCGCACTCGCCAGATCTTCAGGAGACATTTTCTGGTCTCGAGTCAGGTTTGGATTTAACTGTTAGAGCATTCAGTTTTTTCGTAAACAATCTTGGTACGCAGGATTTGACAGATCCGCGACAACTCGCGCCGTGCGCACCCGAGGCTCCGTCGACTGCGTTCGCCCCGTCATCGATCCTTGAAGCCTGCTCACCCGCAACAACCATGTCGACTGGCGAGATCGACAAGTTCATGATGAAGGAACTCCAAGGCGAGATCAGCATACCGCACAAGCGACTTCAACTTCGACCTCCCACTCGACGAGAGCTTCGACTGCGGGATCTCCCTCGATGACTTCTACAAGCCCACAACTCATAACGACAGCAACGTCGATTCCGAGATCTTCACCAACACTAACCTCTACTCGGAGATCCACAATGGCTTCGCCAACAATGAGATGAGCATAGGCGATGAGCACATCGACAACGAGATTCTCCTAGAAGATCTACTCGACGAGCATACTGGCTCTGACATGAGCCTGGACGACGACGTCGAGTCCATGACTGGAATCGACAGCACATACACGTGCCCACGGGTCACGCCCCATCAGGTCTACGTGGCGTTCTCTGCAGAATCATCCGCGGCCACAGCCGTTCGCAGGCCTACAGAATTCCCATGCACGGTAACCATGCCGGATGGGGTCACAACCCTGACGATCACCGAAGAGATGGCAGCAAAAGCAGATAAAGTCATCAAGGAGTGCACAATGATGCCGCCAAATTCCACTCCAGAGGAGATGTTGACCTTCCAGTACTTCAACTGGCAAGAGTCAATTCGACTGCAAAATTACCGAGCAACGCTCGAAGAACGCAAAAAGCAGGCCAGCCTCTCGAGTGCGCGAAGGAGATAGCTGTCCCTTAGCTCCACAGGGCAAGCAGCCCCAAGACAGAGATCGAGGCTGGCAGGCCTCCCAGAAAATGAGAGGGCACAAATCACCCGCAACCTGTCGTTCATGACAGAGGACGCTGACGGAATCCCAGTACCCAAAACTGCTGTGGGTGCATTATTCTCCGTAGGCGCTTACCTCAAGGCAATGCAACCTCCGGCGGATGACCCTAACGTAGCCTTGCATCGACAACAACTCAAATCGCTAGCTCTAGCGGCAAAGGCTATACAGCCAGAAGACAAAACTCCAGGAGGGGGTTGAGATCGCGACATAGTCGACTCCCAACACGCAGCACACAATCGTAGTGGTCGCAGCCACCACTCGGATGAGGGAAGGAAAAGCACACGCCGACACAGGCATAGCAGAAGCAGATCTCGAAGGTCCTACAGCAGCGATTCATACTCTGACCGCGAACCAGAGCCATGCTAAGCATTGTGCTTCACTCGACGCATCCGCGTCCCACAGGGTTCAAGTTAACAGGCGAACAACCCAAGTACAACGGTCGCCAGGAACCTTCCGGGTGGCTAGAGGACTACAGACTCGCCGTGGCATGCCAGCGTGGCACGAACACCACGGCAATGCAGTACATACGACTGATGCTCGAAGGAACAGCCCGCGACTGGCTCAAAGCACTCCCTCCATCATCATACGACTCGTGGGACGATTTCCGCAGAGACTTCATCAAAAACTTCGAGCCTCTTTGTGAGCGCCTGAAGACATTCAAAGAACTGAGAGCATGCACTCAACGATCAGACGAGTCGTTGAGGTCATACATACGGCGGTGGACCGAGATACGCAATTCGGTTGGCACAATATCAGAAGATAGGGCCATGGATGCCTTCATAATGGGTCTCGCCCGGAAGGACTTCAAGGAAGCACTTGGTCGCGAAAAGCCAAGTTCCTTGGCTCAACTCATATAAATCGCGACTGAGTGGGCAGATGGGAGGATTCTGTACGTAGATCCCGCGCTTCTCCACCACGCGACAACCACGACAGCAGCAGTCGAGGCCGCAGAGACTCGTGCAGAGATGATCGCAGGCGCAAACGCTCCAAACATCCTTACGACGATGACAGACCCGAGTTCATGGCAGCTGGGTACGCACAATCCCGCGATGATCAAGATAGAAGCAATCGGCACTCGGATGATCGACGGGACAGTCGAGATCGCGAGCAGCGAAGCGACAGCTGCAAAAGGCAAGAATGGCGCAAACGCGCGACGCAAAACCCGAGCGGTCATTCGAAGAAAAGATGGACGACTGGTGCAGATTCCACCTCTTCAAGGGGGACGACGGAAAACTACGCTCCAATCACACCCTAAGGAACTGCAGGGAATTCGACCAAATGGCGACTGATTACATGATACGACTCAAAAGGTACGGCCCTGCACCCGCTCAGCCCACGCCTGCATCCGTACCCAGCCAAACGCCGTGCCTGCTCTCATGGCACCACCGCAGCCTGCTCCAGGCGCAAATATCGCAGGTGCCATACAACCCGTACTACGGGGGAAGATGATCAATATCCACAGCCCCACGGGCAGATGTACATGATACAAAAGGGTCGCCCCTCCAACAGGCAGCAAAAGCTAATCACTCGACAGTGAACATGGCTGTCATGGCACCTGCCTGTGCCCGAATTTCTGAAGGGATCGGAAACCATCATAAGCTTCAGTCGAGAGGATCATCCCCCAGCTGTAGTTCGACCAGGGCACGCGGCTCTGGTACTCGACGCGCAAATAGGAGGCTACGCCATGACCAAGGTCTTCATGGATGGAGGCAGCGGCATAAACATCATCTTCGCGGACACGCTCCGCAAAATGAACAGGTCAGTCGAAAACCTCCCAAAATCTTCAAATACCTTCCACGGTATCGTTCCTGGCAAAGCAATTAGCCCAGAAGGCACCATACAACTCGACGTTACGTTCGGGGACAAAAGCCACTTCAGGACAGAGTCGATTGAGTTCGAGGTCGTCGACTGGAAATCACAATACCATGCTATTCTTGGTCGCCCGACGTTTGCTCGATTCATGGCGGTGCCACACTACGCGTACCTCACGCTGAAGATGCCAGGACCAAAGGGAGTCATCACTGTCCGTGGAAACTTTCAAAGGTCCGATGCTTGCGACCGCGAGTTCAGCAAAATCTCCGAGATGTTCGGGGTGGAAGAATCACTCGCCGACTGGCGATTCCAACGACCGCACACTCCTTCCGGAGCATAAAAGTTGGCAGTCGACAGATCCTTCAATGCTACAAATGACACAAGGTCGCATCAGGTGCACCCGACCGATCCGTCCAAGACAGTCAACGTATCTTCGAGCCTGCCTATCGCATAGGAAGGCGCGCTCGTCGAATTCCTCCGTGAGAACTGGGAAATATTTGCGTGGTGTCCAGCCGACATGCCAGGTATTCCCAGGGAATTCGCCGAGCACTCTCTCCAATTGTTTCCAGATGCAAAGCCAGTCAAGCAAACGATGCGTCGAATCTCCGGCCCAAAGCGAACCGCAGTCGAATCTGAAGTCGACCGGTTACTCGCAGCAGGATTCATTAGGGAAATCAAGAAATCACAATGGGTGGCCAACCCCGTACTCGTAGAGAAGAAGCATACAGACATCCTTCGGATGTGCGTGGACTTCACAGCGCTGAACAAGTGCTGTCCAAAGGATCACTTCCCGCTACCCGAATCGACCAGATCGTCGACTCCACCGCCGGATGCGCACGACTCTCCTTTCTGGATGCTTACTCAGGTTATCACCAGATAAGGATGAAGCAAGAAGACGAAGAAAAAACGGCGTTCATAACCCCACTCGGGGTCTACTGCTACACAACTATGCCCTTTGGGCTCAAAAACGCGGGTGCAACATACCAGCGCATGATGCAGGACTGCCTCAAAAAGCAAATCGGACGCAACGTCCAGGTCTACGTGGATGACATTGTCATTACCACAAGGGAAGAACACACACTACTCGACGATTTGAGGGAGACGTTCGCAAACCTCAAACGCTTCCATATCAAGCTCAATCCTAAGAAGTGCACGTTCGGCGTTCCAGCCGGGCAGCTCTAGGGTACCTAGTCTCTGCCCGTGGAATCGAAGCAGACCCGGAGAAAATACAGGCCATCCTCACAATGCAAAGGCCTTCAAAGCTTCACGATGTGCAGAAACTAGCAGGACGAGTAGCAGCGCTCAGTCGATTCATCAGCAAACTGGGTGAAAAGGCTCTACCATTCTATCGACTGATGAAGAAGGCGGACAAGTTCGAGTGGACGCCAGAAGCTGAAGCAGCCTTCACAGATCTCAAGCGGATCCTCACAAGCCCTCCGATCCTCGTCGCACCTAAGGAACGGGAACCACTCTACCTGTATGTCTCGGCTACAAACAGGGTGGTGAGCACCGTACTGGTAGTCGAACGCATGGAGGAGGGGCACATCCAAAGCATACAACGTCCAGTCTACTACCTGAGCGAGGTTCTCTCCATATCAAAACAGCGGTACCCGCACTATCAAAAGCTGGCATACGCTGTATTCATGTCCTCAAGGAAGTTGACGCACTACTTCACGAGCACCCGATCACCGTGGTAAGTAACTCAGCAATCGGTGATATCCTCACAAACCCCAATGCAACGGGCGAGTCGCAAAATGGCTCATCGAGCTGGCACCAAGAGACATCAAGTACGAGCACCCGAAGGCCATCAAAGCACAAGTCCTACCCGACTTCACAACCGAGTGGATCGAAGCCCAATTACCTGGAGCACCAGATGTCCAACTCCTGGACCATGTACTTCGATGGGTCCAAGAAACATGAAGGCGCAGGAGCAGGCGTCATCCTCATATCACCAAAAGGGGACAAGCTTTGTTATGTTTTGCAGATGGGATTCAAACTACCCTCCAACAACGAGGCTGAATACGAAGCCTTGATCCATGGCATGCGGATGGCAAAAGCACTTGGGTGCACTCGATTGATGATCTACGGCGACTCGAATCTTGTGGTGCAGCAAACAATGAAGGCCTGCGACGCAAGCAGACAACATGATCGCTTATCGCGACCTGTACAACACACTGGAGGGCAGCTTCGACGGCTGTGAGTTAGGCACATAGGAAGGGAAAGCAACGAAGAAGCAGACATGCTAGCCAATCTTGGCTCAACTGGCGCACAAATTCCACCTGGTGTCTTCCTCGAGCGCATGAGCACAGATCCATCAAGGAAAAGCAAGCACCTCCTGCATCGACTACCAGCCAAGAGTAAGGCACCTAGCACAGAGGACCCCCAGTCGAGGTACTCCTCATTGAGCCAACTTGGACTCAACCTTTTCTGGCATACATACTCCGCGGCGAGCTACCAGATGACATAACCGAGTCCCGGCGCGTCACTCGAAGATCCAAAGCATACACCGTCATCAACGGCGAGTTATACAAGCGCAGCATATCAGGTATGTTCCAAAGATGCATCGCATTCGAAGATGGCCAAGCCATACTTCGAGATATTCATGCAGGTACCTGTGGGCATCACGCCAGCAGTCGATCACTCGTAGCCAAAGCCTTTCGAGCAGGGTTTTACTGGCCCACAGCACTCAAGGACGCAGAGGACATAGTCAAAAGGTGCATCGGCTGCCAAAAATTCGCAACAAAGCCGCACGCACCCGCATCGGCGTTGAAGACAATACCATTGGCCTGGCCTTTCGCCCAATGGGGGCTCGATATGGTTGGGCCACTCAAAAAATCATCGCATGGCGGGCATACACACCTCTGGTGGCAGTCGACAAGTTCACAAAGTGGATCGAGGCGGTCCCCATCACAAATTCGACTGCTACTACGGCAGTCAACTTCATAAAGAGCATAATCTACCGCTTCGGTGTCCCAAACAGTATCATCACTGATAATGGCACAAACTTCACGGCTGAGGAGTTCAGAAATTTCTGCAAAGAGCAAGATATCACGCTCAACTACGCATCTGTGGCGCACCCGCAATCCAATGGCCAAGTCGAAAAGCGCCTCCTGGTGCCACTCAAAAGGGCCGCGGGGGCTTGGGTCGAAGAACTCCCATCTGTGCTGTGGAGCCTATGCACAACCCCCAACGCTTCGACCCAGTTCACACCATTCTTCTTGGTCTATGGTGCAGAGGCCATCCTGCCATCAAACGTAAGGTTCAATGCACCGCGAGTTGAGGCATACAACGAAGACGATGCAGAAGAAGCACTCGCAGACGCAGTCGACTTGCTCAATGAGGCGCGCGACACGGCCCTGGCCCGCACAGCTGTTTACCAGCAAGATCTCCGCAACTATCACAGCCGTCGACTGCGCACCAGGTCCTTCGTTGTTGGCGACCTGGTTCTTCGACTGAAGCAGAAGAAGGTTCACAAGCTCGCCTCCCCATGGGAAGGGCCTTTCATCATCACTGAAGTCCTTGGCGGTGGCGCATATCGATTGAAGCACGCAAAGACAGGCGAACTTTCACATAATCCATGGAACGTTGCGCACCTGTGCCGTTTCTATGCATAGAGTGCTCAAAATCATACGATGTAATAGGCGATATGTCGGATGGCTGCAGGTTTCAGACGCGCTCTTTTCCTTACCAGGGTACCTATGGGGGCTGGAAGGTTTTTAATGAGGCGCCCTGCGGCCTAACATTCAAAACTGGAATATAATCAATGTTCCTCCTACTTCTCTGTGCTTATTACTTGCATAATTCATAACTTAACCGCACCCGAAACACTCGGGGGCTGCGTTATCAATCACATGAGATCTCGCTCCTGCAAAAACACAAAACCTTAGCCGCACCCGAGCACTCGGGGGCTGTGTCACAAGGATCCAAACAAGAACATAAAACTTTGCAGCTGCGCTCGAATACTCGGGGGCTGTATAGTCACTGCTTCACAATCATCAAATATTTCATAAACCCCACTCGATCGACTCGGGGGCTGAAAAATGATCAATTCATATACAAAGAGTCAAAATTTACACTCGGGGGCTGCCCCCTGCCCAAAGATTACACTCGCAAGCTACTCTAATCCTCTGGCTCGTCCTTGATGGGCAGCAAAGGACCACAAAGTTGTTCGTGAGTACGCTCGATTACCGTCTCCGCAGCGTGAATAGTGTCGTCCAGATCCCTTTGTGCCAAACTTGCTCCGGGTGCGGGTGGCGGCAGCACTAAAGTTGGTTTTCGACTGCGCACATACGCCATTGCCGCGTTAGCACCAACCACAAGTTTTTGCGTCAGCAACTCTCGAATCAGAGCTACATGACGAAAAACATCTACCAAGGCATGAATCCCTTGTGGTTGCGGCCCCAAAGGAAAAAGAGTCTCATTGAGACGAATAAAAGCCATCCGACACAACTCGAGCAACTGGGCACTCCGCCAGGAGCGATCCTTCAAAGTGGCGAGTATGCGAGCATGGTACCTATGAAGCCAAAAGTGTTGACGTCCAGTCGTGGGGTCGTCGACCACGCTATCCAAACGCTCCTCCACACGGGTTTTCTCTGCCTGGAAGTTGTCAACAAAGCCTGCAAAACAGGCACACCAGTCAGATCAAAAGGATGAAGCTATGCAGAAAGTTTGTAAACAGAGCAAGACTCGAACTCACACTCGAGTTGCCTGTTCACAAGCTCCATCTCTCCGAGCACATATTCCTCGCGTTGGGTGGCCAACGCGGGCCTCATTCTCAGCCGATTCAGCTCATTCTGGGCGTTCTTCAAGTCCTGCTCCATTTTCACAAATTTGGCTTTCATAAAATCCATCACCTTGGCATCATTTACCAACTGAGCCTGCGATCGGGTGGTGGCTTGAGCCTGCGAGGAACTACTCGAAGCAGCTGGTTCCCGTGACTGTTTAAAAAGCATAATCACAAACACAAAGTTTGTATCAGAAGCAGGAACTCAAGGCATAAGTTGTGAGCAACTAGCATACAGCTCTTCGAGCGAAAGACACATTAGCAAAAGATCACTGGCATAAACAAAGTAGCAAAACTAAGCGCATACTCGCGCAGTTCAAAGGCATCATTACATGGCATAAAAAAAGGTGCTGCTACCCTACGCCTATGAAGTCGATTCCGACCTAGCCCTAAGCAAACGAGCGGCAGCCTCGGCTGCCCGGCGCTCCACGGTGGCCATAAAACCTTCGGCCAGTCGCGCAGCTGCTCCGCTCACTCCCTTCAGAGACACGAGTTTTCCGTCTGGCTTCCGATGGAACTTAGACAGTGCGGCTTCGTAGTCGCAGCCTATTCCGTGACCCATAAGAAGCTTGAGGGTGAACTCTGATCCGCGTACCGTGAGGACGCGAGCAAAATCCGCCATGGTGGACGTCCCTGGGCCAAACACGTCGGCGAAGCCGTCCGCAGTTGAGGGTACCACGCCATTCGGCAGCACGGCCTTGTACACGGCGCCAAGAGTACTCGCTGACTTGGCGAGTGCGTCCTTCGCTTGAGTGCACATGGCCCCAAGGTCGTCCACAACACGGTCGAGTGACAGATCGTCACTCGTCCCGTCTACAGAGGCCGGCGCGCCAATAACTTCTTTATAAATCAAAAAGAGCACAAAGTTATTTCATGATAGTCGGCGGCTACAATATAAATTCAAAGGGAAGATGCACTCACCTCCCATGACTTGCGCGAGTGCCGCGAGCTGGTCAACATATCCTCGCTCGCGTGCGGCGGCTGAGCTGGTGGCAGCGTCCAGCTCCTTCTTCGACTCCGCGCGCTGTGCGGCGAGTGCATCCTCCAGCTCCTTCTTCTCACCTGAAGCAGCAAATTACATACAGTTCATAATCGACAGAGTCACACATTTCAAAAAAGATGATTCAGAATCAGCAGCACAAGAGAACTCACGACTGGGCTGCTCTAGGTCGCTGCGCAGCATATCCCTCTCCTGCTCCACTTGTACATAAGCCTTGGCGGAGTCCGCCAAGGTGCGGTAGAAGGGCTGCAAATACACGCAGTTGGCATAAGTTGCAACGCACACAGACCCAAGGAACGCGGGTTAGGCAAGAAGCTACTCACATGGTTCATCCAAGGTTCAGGGGTCGCGACCGACGTCCCGACCTCTGGAGTCGCCACCTTGGCCACCTCAACAACAGCAGTGGTGGCTATTGGCTGGGCGACCTCTGGCGCAGTAGGGGAAGCATCGGGTGTTCTGGGGTCAGAATTCTATCGGCTGGAGGAGACGCAGGCTGATCGTTTTCAGCGCTGTGAATGGCACAAATGGAAAGACAATTAGCACAAATATGCAACAGCAGAAAGTTCTATATCATAAACAAAAGACGCATACATGTGCTCCCCATCTTCCTCGTCGTCGAAATCGTCAAAATTTGGGCCTCCAAAGAGTGAGGCACCACTCGAACGGGGAGGAGGGGTCGAGCTAGTCGAGCATATACGCAAGGAAGCGGCCTTGGGAACAGGTGGTGAGCCTGCTTCCTCGTCATCTTCCAAGCCCGGCTCCTTTGCGGGTGAACTCACAGCCGAAGGTGCCTTCTTGGCCAGTCGACGACGCTTCGGAGGCATGGCGTCGACTTCCTGGTCAGGGGCGGCCACTTCTTCAGTTTGAACCTCTTCTGCTGCTTCCTCTTCGACCTACTCCACATGCGAAGTGGAGGCAGAAGGGATAGGCGACTGATCCCCCTTCGCGTCCACCTCCTGCACCTGAGTTTCTTCGGTTGCACCATTTTCCGGCAAAGGAGGAAGATAGGCAGCAGTCGAGTGATCCTACACAAAACATATTACAAAGGCAAAGTTAGAGGCAAAATCGCAGACTGCACAACATACGAGTGGCAACTCCTAAAATTGCAAGCATATCGTAAAGTAAACATACCTCAAGCAAAGGATTTTCCGTCCCGTATGGAGCAATGGGGCAGTCGACGTTGCAAGGATCGGCTGCCGTCAGGTTGGTGATGTGCTGCACATGCGCCACCAGCTCGTTCCTTGACAGCTCCTCCGGGCTCATTCGAGTGGGGTCGTGCGCGCCCTCATACTGCCACATCGGGTGTGCTCGGACGCGGAGTGGCCACACTCGCCTCTTCACGAAGTGGCAATCAGGTGGATGCCCGTGACCTTGTCCAGCATGCCTCCAATCTGGGTCATCAAAGGGCCTGCCTCCGCCAATTCTTCGGCTGAGAGCTGGTGATCCCACGCCTTGGTCTTGGCAAAGGCAGCAGTCGAGAAGGGGGCGGCTGCGTCCTGCTCGATACTCGCATAAAACCATCCTTTCCTCCAGCCTTAAGCGGAGTCGACGGTCTTTAGGCGAAAGTACCTGGTGTCACTGCGGACTTGGATCCCGCAGCCGCCAACAGGGTAGGTGCGGCCGCCTCCTCTGTTCGGCCGCACCATGAATATGGCCTTCCACAACGCCCAACTGGGTGCGACGCCGAGGAAGCACTCGCATAGCGTGGTGAAGCACGCTATGTGCAGAACACCGTTCGGGGTGAGATCATGGATCTGCACCCCATAGGCAAAAAGAAGACCACGAACAAAGTCGTGGAGGGGAAGCGCAAACCCCCTAGGCAAAAACTCCGCAAAACAGACGCGCTCGTTGGCGCGTGGTTCAGGGAGTACCTCTTTGGAGGACGGCGCGCGAACCGCCAGTTGTTCCGCGGGAGGCAGCTGGCCCTGCTCGCGGAGCTTGATCAGATGGGCGTCCTTGATGGTGGACTTCGCCCAGTCCCCGCTGCTCTTCTTCAGGGCGGCGGCGGTCGCAGACGCACTCGCCGCGCTCTTCTTGCCCTTGGCCGCGTCGGTCGCAGCAGCAGTAGCAGCAGCACCACGCTTGGCACCTCCGCCCTTCGCCATTACTGGAGTGGATGGGTGTGGTGCAGAGAGCTTGGGAAGCAGAACAATGGAGGCGCAGCGCGAGGATAAGATGAGGGAAGAGGGGCGGCGCAGGGAGCAAATGGCAAGTAAAAAACTCAGGCAGCGCCGTCCCCCTATTTACCATAGTTCACAAAAAGATCGCAACCGTCGAAACAAATGCATACGCTCCGCGCGAAATCTAATCGTACACATGGCGGCCGCGGAGAGCAACCGTCGCCGGCCACTCCGCCCACTATGCACGGGAATCTAGGAAACCATCATCACGTCCCGTGAAAATCGCGCCAGAACGGTCAAATCAAGTCCAAGCGGCGTTGTCCATGGTCAACTCTGCAGGATGGGCCCACAAAGCAGGGTCGCGTCCCATCAGTCTTATCAGGCAAGCCTCCGCTTGTCAGAGGTGGCAGTCGCAAAATGCGTCATTGCTGACGTTACTTCATATTGCACAACTGGCACAAAAAGTCACTCGATGCTTTCTTCGATTGATGTCTCACAAGAATTTCGATTGGTTTTCCAACAGAGGTCATAGATGCCAGTCGAAGGGCTTTCGACTGAAACATCATACTCCCATCGGGAGCATATCAAAAATTTCTTTGAACTAATATGTGCAGGATAAAAAAGTTTTGAGATTATCCTCCATTGCAAGCAATAAAGTACAATCTCGGGGGCTACTCCCATCGGGAGCGCTGTCGCGCACTCGATAGAATAATGGCAAAATATCAGTCGACAAATACTCGACTCAGATCATAAGCAAAATCATATTCGAAATATTCCCGAGTTGTATCCGACGATCCTCGGATGCTGCATGCATAGTGCAAAGGTAAGACCCGCCGATCAGTCGAGCTGGGCTAGGGACCGCTCCAGCAGCGTTATTCTTAAACTTTCCGTGTCAGCAGACATGATGAAAAATCCCGACGGACGCATTGGGTAAATTCAAAGTTATACCGCAGCTCGATTCAGTAAGACATCAACGGCCGTTTCAAGTCTGTCCAGTTTGTTCCAGATTCGAGTCCGGGGACTCGAGTTTGATTGAAAGCTAGTATGGTTTTGCCCAAATGGTAGTTAACTGGCCCGGATCCGTCGTGTGTGCCAGGCCTGCTAAGCTATTATCCCTTGATTATCATAAGCAAAAATCATAGTCGATGAAACACTCGACATAGCCAACATGTGCTATTTCATACAGAAATTCCAAATTATATGATACAAATGCAAAGAATATAACGTGCACAGATGTGTGAGTCCATGCCCGACTCTTCGAATCAGACAAGTACTCGGGGGCTACTGACATGGGTATGCCTATCGGGTACCCTACCATGAGGGTATCTGGTGCACGTATCGACTAGGCCCAACTATCAGAGCCTACATGAAGCCCATGAAGGAAGGCCCAAGAAGATGGAGTATCCTCCAAGTTTGGCGAAGCCATAGTCGGTTTAGACTTTCCTTATATGTAAATCGAGTCAGTTACGAACACCCGAGACCCAGCCTACTATTTAAGGGCTGGGAGGGGCATCGAACCAGACAACGAAACACCAGAGCCTCCAAACCCTTGCGAGATTGACATCTCGCTGGGATCCTTTGTAACCATCATATTCGCAAATCAATAACAGACAGGCAGGACGTAGGGGTGTTACCTCCACACGAGGGCCCTAGACCTGGGTAAAATCTTTGCCCTGCTTGTCAGCGATGATACTTCCAGCTCTACCACGTTCTCTCCCACATATTCACAACCCAGGGACCTTAACTATGGGTCTTGATGAGTCTACCCCTCGTCACGACGCATCCGCGAGTCCAGGATGCCCAAAAGGTTCAGACTCATATCTGAAACACCCAAGTTCGACGGCAGCTAAGAACCGTCATCTTGGCTGGAGGATTACAAGATAGCAGTCTCTTGTCAGCGAGGCTCCACGATAATAGCAATGCAGTACATAGAGCTCATGATGCCGGGAACTGCACGGGACTGGCTGAAGAGTCTACCCGAAGGCTCATACGACTCCTGGTATCACTTCCGGGAGGACTTCATCAAAAACTTCCTCGCAACATTTACGGAGTTGCAAGCCTGCAAACGGCAATCAGACGAGCCACTGCGAGAGTACATCCGACGATGGACAACCATGCACAACTCCGTGGGCGTAGTATTGGAGGACAGGGCAATCGACGCATTCACTCGCGGCGTTGCCAGGCGTGACCTCTAGGAAGCATTGGGACGCGAAAAGCCAAAGTCCATCGCGCAGCTCATGTAGATAGCCAACGACTGGGCGGACGGTGAAGACTCGGTTCGAGAACACCAAGGGTCCCCTCACAGCAACAACGACCACGGCAGCTGGGGCCATAGGGGCGGCCGCGACAGAAGACGGAAACGCAAATCTTACCGCTATGATGACCAGGACGGAGTCGAGCTCGTGGCGGCTGGCTACGTGATACGTCTCAAACGTATCTATAATTTTTTATGTTCCATGTTGATATTATACCAATTGCTACAAGTTTTATATACATTTCATTGCATTTTTACACATTTTCTCGGACTAACCTATTAACAAGATGCCACAGTGCCAGTTCCTGTTTTCTGCTGTTTTTCTGTTTCAGAAAAGCTAGTCGAGAAATATTCTCGGAATTGGACGAAAATCAACGTACACCAATTTTTCACCGACACGTCCACGGAGTCCAAAGGGGAGACGGAGTGGCGCCAGAGGGCGGCCACGCCACCCTAGGGCGCGGCCCACATGTCAACCACGCCGAGGGGTGGCGTGGGCCCCTCGGTCGCCCTCCGACGCCGCCCTTTCGCTTATTTATTCCTCCTGTCCCGAAAACCCTAAAGACAAGAAGGATTTTACGAGAAACACTCTAGAGCTCCGCCGCCATCGAAACCTAGTTTCGGGGATTAGAAGATCTCATTCCGACGCCCTGCCGGAACGGGGATTGACCCCAGAGCCATCTCCATCGACCACGCCGCCTCCACTTCGACTCCATGATGTTTTGTGAGTTGTTTTCCTACGAACTCTGGGTTCTTGGCTGTAACTAGTTGGTACTCTCTCCCGTGTTGTTCAATACAATAGTCTCATGAGCTGCCGTACATGATTGAGATTCATCTGATGTAATTGGTGTTGTGTTTGTTGGGATCCGATAAATTGTGAAATTATGATCAGTGGTTCATCATGTTATCATACTTATGTTTTATTTAATATCTTGCATGCTCTCCGGTACTTGGGATTACCCTCATCAAGTAGTTGCCTATATCTCCAAGAGGAAGTATTTATGCTCGATAGTGGGTTCATGCCTCCAGCAATCTGGGTGAGTGACAGCAACGTCTAAGGTTGTCGATGTGTTGTTGCCACTAGGGATAAAACAACAATGCTATGTCTCCCTTCATTTGTGTTGTTTACATTACACACTTTGCTTAATGCGATTATCTGTTGCTTGCAACTTAATACCAACGGGGGACACGGATGTTAACCTGGCGGTGGATTATTAGTCATAGATGCAGTTGGATAATGATCTATGTATTATGTTGTAATGCCCGATTAAATACTACAGTGAACTTTATCTTATCATAATATGCATTGTCACGCCCTCACAATTTTATCAATTTCCCAACTGCAATTTTTTCACCCAACACACGTTATTCGTTTGGAGAGTTACCTCTAGTCTAGATAGCTGGGAACCCCGGTCCATCTGTAATCATCATTGCTTTCTCGTCAACTCCACGCAAGCAACTATTTTCTAGTGCCATCGCTTCTGTGTTACTGCTACTGTTGCTCTCATATTATTGCTGCTTTCACATCACGTTTGTTACTAGTGCTTTCCCAGGTGTGGTGGAATTGACAACTCCGCAGCTAAGACTTATAAGTATTCTTTGTCTCCCCTTGTGTCGAATCAATAAATTTGGGTTTTACTTCCCTCGAAGACTGTTGCGATCCCCTATACTTGTGGGTCATCACTACGCTGACACCCGCGATGAACGCGGCCGTAGTGCAGGCCATCAGGATGATCGCAGCACAAGCCGCCAGGACGATCGCCGTGACTACGGGCAACACAAAGACGGATACCGTAAACAGGAGTGGCGCAAGCGTCGCTACGACTCACCCGAAGGATCGGGTGACATAGAGCTGGACGAGGAATGCATGTTTCACATGTTTAAAGGCCAAGATGGTAAACTCCACTCCAGCCACCTGGTAAAGGATTGCAGAAAATTCACAAGGTTAACAAATGCGTATATAAAACGCTTGCAAACTACTCCTGGCACAACCGCAAAGGGAGTCGCTCCAACACCGCCTCCTGCTCCACCAGCAGGCCCATCCGCGCAAATGGCGGGTGTGATACATCATCAAGCGCGCATAGAAGCTCGGCGGACCCGGCGGAACGGTATCTCGAGTCCCGCGGACAGATGAACATGATACAGAAGGGGCGACCATCCAACAGGGAGCAGAAGCTGATCACTCGCCAGGTTAACATGGCTGTCATGGCGCCTCCGGTGGTACCCGAAGACCTGAAGGGATCCGAAACAAGCATAATGTTCTCTCGCGAGGACCATCCCCCAGCTGTGGTTCGACCAGGGCATGCTGCCCTGGTACTCGATCCCCAGATTGGTGGCTACGCTATGTCCAAGGTCTTCATGGATGGAGGAAGCGGAATCAACATCATATTTGCAGACACGCTCGGTAGAATGAACCATTCAGTCGAGAACCTGCCAGAGTCGGACACCACCTTACACGGCATAGTCCCAGGCAAAGCAGTCTCGCCCCTTGGCACATTACAACTCCCAGTCGTCTTCGGCGAGCCAGGAAACTTTCGGACGGAGAAGATTGACTTCGAGGTCATCGACTGGAAGTCGCAATATCACGTAATCCTTGGGCGCCCAACGTTCGCTCGATTCATGGCGGTCCCGCACTACGCATACCTCATGATAAAGATGCCAGGACTCAAGCGAATCATCACCGTGAAAGGCAACTTCCAGCGCTCCGATAACTGCGATAGAGAATTCAGCAAAATCTCCGAGATGTTCGGGACGCAGGAACAACTCCAAAAGCTCTCCATCAACGACGACCGCACCCTGTTCCCCGAAGCCAAGAAGCAGGCACCCGACGCCGCTTTCAGCGCAACCAACGACAAACGAGCACACAAAGTCCACCCAACGGATCCGATCAAAACAGTCAAATGTATCATCAAGCCTCAACTCCGCATAGGAAGGCGCGCTCGTCAAATTCCTCCGTGAGAACTGAGAGATCTTCGCCTGGTGTCCAGCTGACATGACAGGTATTCCCAGGGAATTCGCTGAGCACTCCCTCCAACTCATTCCAGATGCTAAGCCTGTGAAGCAAACAAAGCGCCGGTTCTCTGAGCCGAAACGCGTAGCTATCGGAGAAGAAGTCGACAGATTATTGGACGCAAAGTTCATTCGAGAGGTCAAGAAATCAGATTGGGTCGCCAACCCCATGCTAGTACCAAAAAATTCTAAGATCCTCCGCATATGCGTCCACTTCACCTCACTCAACAAATGCTGTTCCAAGGACCACTTCCCCCTGCCGCGTATCGACCAGATTGTCGACTTAATTGCAGGATGCGAGCGCCTGTCCTTCCTGGATGACTACTCGGGCTACAACCAGATAACGATGAGAGAAGAAGATGAAGACAAGACTGCCTTCATCACACCTTATGGTGTCTACTGCTACGCAACTATGCCCTTTGGGCTCAAAAACACGGGTGCCACGTACCAGCGTATGATACACAACTGCCTCAGGAAACAAATCGGACGCAACGCCCAAGTCTACGCGGATGACATCGTCGTCAAAACAAAAAAGGAGGCCACACTCCTTGACAACCTGCGCGAAACATTCGCAAACCTCAAGCACTGCAAGATCAAGCTCAATCCTAAGAAGTGTGTCTTTGGCATGCCAGCCGGACAGCTCTCAGGGTACCTCATCTCGGCTCAAGACATCGAGGCGGACGCGGAGAAGATACAAGCTACCCTGACCACGCCGCATTCGACTAAACTTCAAGAGACCCAAAAACTAGCCGGTCGAGTCATTGCCTACAAGGAAGTCGAAGCAGAGGAGGCACCCGACGACGATGTCGACATGTTGGATGAAGCCCGCGACGTTGCGCCCGCCCATACAACCCTCTATCAGCAAAACCTCTGCAACTACCATAGCCATCGACTGTGCACCAGGTCCTTCATGATTGGAGACCTGGTCCTTCGCCTAAAGCAGAAGAAGGTGCATAAGCTCGCCTCCCCATGGGGGGACCCTTCATCGTCACAGAGGTCATCGGTGGCGGAGCATATCGACTGAAGCACGTGAAGACAGGAGAACTCTCCCACAACCCCTGGAACTTTGCGCACCTGCGCCGTTTCTATGCTTAGACTGCTCAGTCAACAAATGTAATAGGCGATATGTCGGATAGCTGCAGGTTTCAGACGTGCTCTTTTCCTTACCAGGGTACCTAAGGTGGCTAGAAGGTTTTTAATGAGGCGGCATGCAGCTTAGCTTACAAAAAGTGGAATATAATCAATGTTCCTCTCATTCTTTCTCTACTTCCCGCGTATGACAAAAACAAACGCCTAGGTCGCACTCGAACACTCGAGGGCTGCGCCGTGCAGGTTAACCAAAAACAAAAACTTGGCCGCACTCGAACACTCGGGGGCTGCGCCGTGCAAGTTAATCAAATACAAAAACTTGGCCGCACTCGAACACTCGGGGGCTACGCCGTACAGGTTATAAAAAACAAACACCTTGGTCGCTCTCGAACACTCAGGGTCTGTGCCATACAGGTTAATAAAAAACAAACACCTTGGCCGCACTCGAACACTCGGGGGCTGCGCCGTACAGGTTAATAAAAAACAAATACTCGACCACTCTCGAACACTCGGGGGCTGTGCCGTACGGGTTAATCAAAAACACACTTACAAACCTAGCTACACCCGAAGACTCGGAGGCTCCGCCGTATAAAAATTGCAAGCGTTTGTCTACAACAAATCATACATATACACTCGGGGGCTGCCCTTCCCCACGGAAACAAATCATTCAAGTACAACTCGGCTCAACGAGCATGTATTTCATTTACCTCCTAATCTACAGGTTCACCCTTTGGCGCATCGAGCAGACCTACAAGGTCCTCCGTCTGCTTCTGGACTTGTTCAACAACCTGCCTCGCAGACGCGAGGGTATCCGCATACTCGCCTTCATCGGGCAGCCCACTAACAAGCTTCCCCAATTTGAGGTGTGGACGGTGAAGCCGCACGTAGGCAAAAGCGATATTGGCCCCAGCAACAAGCTGGGTGTGCAGAAAGTCCTTGATCGCTTTGCCCTCGTGAAATCATGTCAGCAGGGCAGGTATACCCTGCGGCTGCTCGTTGTGAGGGAACATCATCCGATACACCCGCGCCAACGTGTTCCTACATGATTCTAGTAGCATGCCACATCGCCAAGCACGATCCAGCAAAACAGCAAGGACCCGGGCTCTTGGTTTATCAGACCAGAAGTACCGACGGCCCAAGTCCATACCTGTAATGGCCGGATCCAAGCGCTCATCTACTCGGGCGTTTTCAGCCTTCCAGTCTGGATTTACACCTGCAGCACCCAGCAAGAGTTAATGAAAGACAGTCGGAGAAACGCAACTCGCAAGCACAAGTTCAGGCAAATGGACTAACATTCCAGCCGTCGATTGATCAGATCCAGCTCCCCAATCAAATAGTCTTCTCTTTCTGACGAAGGAGCGGGCCTCGACTTTAGCGCGTCCAACTCATCTCGGGCAGCTTTCAACTCCGTCTCCAGCTTCACGATTCGAGCCTTCATCCAGGACATGACTTTCTCATCGTTTTTGCTGCGAGTAACCGGACGAGGCCCGTGTCCACTGAAGGAGAAGCATCAGATACGCCAGCCGTCTTAGGCTGTCCAAAAGCAAAAGGCAAAACACATAAGATGCCTCTCTACGCAAGTCAAGTGTTGCAGCAATATATTCGGGGGCTGAAACCCGACAACACAGCCAAAAACATGCAGAGTGCAGGAGGCAGCTTCATATTGCTCACTAAGTAGTACGAGTTCATTACAAAAACAAAAGCAAAAGGGAGGCATCCATAACTACGCCCTAAGACATCGACTCGGACATAGCCCTGGCTGCACGAGCAGCAACTTTGGCAACGCGCCGCTCCACCGTGAATACCATCTTCTCCGCTAGACGTGCTGCTTCAGCCTTCACGGGGCCCAGCGAGGCCGTCCTTCCATCAGGTTTCTTCGGAAAGTCGGCTACGACCTTCTCGAAGTCAACCGACACACCATGACCAAGCAACAGCTTGAAGGTGAGCTCCGAGCCGCGTACCGTTTGGGCACGAGTCAAGTCTGTCATGCTGGAGGACTCGGGGCCAAGCACTGCGTCCAGACCATCGATGCTGGCGGGTGGTATGCGTTGAGGAAAAATGCTTTTGTGCACCGCGGCGACAGCACCTGTTGACTTGGCGAGTGCAGCCTTCGCGTGCGCCCACATGGCATCGAAGACGCTGACAGCACGCTCCAGCGGGATGTCATCGCCCGTCACCTCCGCAGGCAGATCCGTGCCAACAACACCTGCGCATCCATACAAGTTCAAGTACCAATTGACCCCGAATTGGGAGATTATACTCCAAACATATAGCAAGTCAGTAGGAGGCCTTACCTCCCATAACATGGGCGAGAGCCAGAAGACGCTCAACCTGCACTCTCTCAGCCTGAAGGATTCCGTCCTTGGCGCCTTTCAGCTTCCGCTCAGCATCATCGCGTTGAGCCTTGAGTTCCTTTTCCAACTCAAGCACCCGACGAGCCGTGGACTCTTGTTCACCTGCGGAATAAGCGACACTTTCAAATAGATGCGAGGCAGGAGTAACCTTAAGTGCAAAACAAAAGCAAAAGCCACTCACTCCTTGACTGCTGGAGGTCAAGGCGAAGCTGATCCCTCTCCTGCTCCATTTGAACATAGGCAGTGCCCGAGTTCATAAGGCTGCGGTAGAAGGGCTGCGAAAAGCAAAAGGGGTGCATAATCAATGAGCCTATGCCCAACTCTACTAGTTGCACATAGCCTCGGGGGCTACTCCCATCGGGAGTGCTGTCGCGCACCCGATATATCAAAAAAGGGCGGGATACTTACGTGATCCTAAAGAGGTACAGCAGTCGGAGCGGACAGCGTGTGAGTTTTCGGAGCAGAAGGAGCCAAAGCTTTCACGGTCTCTGTCTCGGCTGTTATCATCATCACAAGAGACGCCTCTGGTGGAACCAATCGTGACTCCCCGCCACTCGGAGCCGACGCATGCTCTAGGACAGGGGAAGGGAACGCGCCAGCACCACGGCCAAGACTACGTGCAAAACATTCAAACTCAAATCTACGCACAACTAAAAGCAAAAAGTAACGACAGTGAAACAAAATACTTACCTTGTATCCTCGTCGCCTTCGCTACCAAAGGAGTCGGTGTTGAGGAGCCCGCCGAACTCAGCCACACTGCCAACGGGAGGCGCCATGTTCAGCGGGGCAATCTCCACCGGACCCTTCACACTAGGAGACAAGGAACCCGAGTCAGCTTCGTCTTCCAGCGCTGTTTGGGATGGCGAGCCTACTTCTTTCGCCTGATCGGGCCGAAGACGCTTGGGCAGGCGCTCCTCTTCATCATCCTGCTCCGTCTCCTCCACCTCTTCATCAGGGGAGGTAGTCGTGGAGGGAATGGAGTCATCGTCATCGACCGGCTCCACCTCGGGGAACTCCATCTCGTCACACGGTCCATCCTCGGGTAAAGGAGGAAGGCATGAGGGATTCAGTTGACCCTGCAAGGCAACGACAAGCAGTTCACGAGAGGCAAACAATATACAAAGAATTGACAACAGCAAAGCAAAAATAATTTGTACCTCGGGCAACGGGTTCTCAGCCCGATATGGAGTGACGGGGCAGTCGATGTTGCAAGGGTCCGAGGCCCTGAGGCTGGTCACGGATCGTACCTTTGTCACGATCTCGTTCTTCGACAGCTCCACATCTGTCAGTCGCGTGGAGTCAGCCGCGCCTTGGAACTCCCAAATCGGGTGGTCCCAGCATCAAAGCGGCCGCACGCGCATCCCCACGAACTTGGTAATGAGGTGGATGCCACCCGACTCCTTGCCCATCTTCTTCAGCAGCTCAGCAACATTTCCAGGCAAGGGCGCCACTGCCACCCGATCCTCACTCGACAGCACATGCCCCCAGGCATTTGACTTCCTCAGCGGCTTGTTGGGCACAAAATCCGGAAGGCCATCTTGGCCGGCACTGACATAGAACCACCTCTTCCGCCAGCCCTGGACAGAGTCAGCCTGCTTCAGTGCAAAATAAGTGGTGTCGGCATGCACTTGGATGCCGAAGCCGCCAAGAGGGAAGGTGCCGTCATCGCCCACATTCCTCTTCACGTTGAAGTGGCCTTCCACGGACCCAATGTGGGTGCACTTCAAGGAATCACTCGTGGCCTTCCACGGACCCAATGCAGAACACCATTCGGGGTCAGATCATGCATCTGAACCCCGTACGCGTATAGCAAACCTCGCACAAAATCGTGCAGAGGAAATGAAAAACCCCGATGCAGAAAATCCACAAAGCAAACACGCTCACCGGCTCGCGGTTGGGGGAATGCCTCTTTCCCGGGAGCACGCACAGCAAGCTGGTCCGCTGGAGGCAGCAGGCCCGCTTCCCGGAGATCATCCAGCTACTGTGCCTTGACGGACGACTTCACCCAGTCGCCCTTGACCTTCTTCAAAGCGTCCACGCCCGTGGCGTCAGCAATGGTGGCGCTCGCCGTCGCACTCCCTCTCTTATTCTTCGAACCCGTGGCACCAGCGGCGGCGGAGCTTGACACCTTCTTCGCGCCTGCCTTCTTCATGGCTAATGGTTGCGAATTGAGTACGTGGAAGGAGCTTGGCAGCAATGGCAAAAAGAATCGCGAGGAAGAAGAAGGCAGAGCACAGGAACGGAAGGGGCGAGAATAAGGGATGAAATCAATTTCCAAATCGCGGTGAAATTAATATACCGCAGTGCCGCTAAATCCTAACCATCCAAATGGCATCAGAAGCAACGGCTTACATCTAGCCCTACACGTGGAAGCATCGGAGTGCAACCGTCGCGGGCCACTCCGCCCACTACGCACGGGAAACAAGGAGGCCATCATCACGCACGCCGTGAAAACCGCGCCAGAATGGTCAAATTCAGTCCAAACGGCACTGTCTTTCGGTCGGCACTGCATCATGGGTCCCACACGTCACGTCCCATCTGTGGCATCAAAGCACGCCACCGCTTGCCAGGTGGCGCAGTCGCCAAAAAAGTCACCCCTGACGTCATTCCTTTGAGGGAGCGTAGAAAACAAGCACAAGGCTATTCGGCTAACCCTAATCCAAAAGCATACAACTCCCATCGGGAGCCAGTCGGAAATTTTGTCGACTGATGCGAAAAGCGTTCAAAAGGTTTGAGATTATCCTCAACTTCAAGCAATTAAGCACAATCTCGGGGGCTGCTCCCATCGGGAGCGCTGTCGCGCACCCGATAGAGTAACGAGTCAAAGCAAAGCATACAACGAACAGTCGAAGGATATTCGACTCAGCTGCTTAGCTAAACGACAAAAGAAAAACACAATCAAAGTTTCCCCAAGATGTATCTTTGACCCTTGGAAGCCGCACGCACAGTGCGTAGGTAAGACCCGCCGATCCATCGAGTGGGCCGGGGCCTGCACATGTTGCAGTTACCCTGAAACTTTCCATGTCTGACGGCATGAAGAAAAATCCCAGCGGACGCGTTAGGTACCCACAAAGTTATGCTGCAGGTCGACTCAGTAAGACCTCCGCGGCCAGAGTCGAACTTGACCAGCTTGTTCCAGGTTCGAGTCTGGGGACTCAAACTTGATGTAGGCTAGTAAGGTTTTGCCCAAGAGTACTTAACTCGTCCCGATCCGTCGAGTGTACCAGGCCTGCAATGCCATTATCCCTAAAAACTATCATAAAAGTAGCAAAGTTATGTGCAAAGCATCAGTCGACTCATTACCGACTCCACGAATATCATCGCACTGAAACCTGCAAAAGGGTCAGTCAAAAAGTTATCGATTGACTAGGTACACGAGCAAGATAAATAGTTCATGACGTGCACTTACGGAGGAGTCCCTGCCCAAATCTTCGAGTCAGCCAGGCACTCGGGGGCTACTAATGTGGACCTACCCTTCGGGTGCCCCACTATGAGGATACCTGGTGCACGTATAAGGTCAAGATCCGCATTAAGGCCCACCAAGGAACCAAGACCAAGGCCCACGAAGAGGGCCCGAGAGAAAGGAGTACGCTCCAAGCCAAGCATAGCTTAGGTCGGTTCGAACTTGCCTTACCAGTAAACCTAGTCGGTTGCGAATCCCCGAGACCCAGCCTCCTATATAAAGGCTGGGAGGGCCGCCGATTTAGGACACGCAATATCATAGCCACCAAAACCCTAGCGAGATCGACATCTCGCCGGGACTCCATTGTAGCTCCATTGTTCACAACCATCAATAATATACAAGCAGGAAGTAGGGTGTTACCCTCCGGGGGCCTGAACCTGGGTAAACCTCGCTTGTCAGCCGTCGATCTCCGCCAGCGCTACCAAATCTCTCTCCCGAACTCAACCCTAGGTGCCTAACCATGGGATTTGCCGAGTTAACACCTCGTCAAGCAACTTACACTAAAAGGGCAGCGAAAGAATTAATGTTCCAAAGTTTCCTCTGGCGCTGGCTGACACATAAGGCAAGAAAAATTGTTACCAATATTGTAATGTCTCCTACGCAGAATATTTCTGGTGTTCAGCCTGTCAGATAGAAGAAGCCAGCAGAAAAATTTCAACTTTTGTGTATCCTTAGCTTTCCATATCCAAAGAAAAGCCTCATGAGTTGCCACATTTCTGAAGTAGAAATTGTAATATTTGCTGGATGAATAGGTTTTAGCTCCCCAGACAAAGATCCAGTCATCTATATCAAGAGAATTTTCCATAGTGACATGTGCAGTAAGCTCCTGTAAATTTCTAACCTCATCCAGAGCTTGAGGAGAAAGAGGCAGATGAAACAGAGCAGCAAGGTTATCAGCTATCAAAAAGATTGAACAGAGATATCTTCATGTATGGCAAATGAATATGCTCTAGGATGGGAAATAGCAAGCTCATCAGATAACCATGAGTCTTTCCGGAATAGAACAGTAGCACCAGACACAATTTCAGCCTTTGTCATGCCCCTAAATAAGGTATTTAATTTAAAGACATCCCTCCACCAGAATGATCCACAAGGGGCTAAAGTATGTGGTACTTTCCCTATATAGTATGTGTTCCACAAAAGATGAACCCATGGGGTATCTGCTCTACTGTAAAACTTATGCAAGGATTTTAAAAGCAAGGCCTCATTCTGGATTTTGAGATTAAGCACTCCCAAGCCCCCTCTCTTTTTGGGCTTACAGACCTCTTTCCAAGCAATCAAAGAGTTACATTTCTCCCCATCATCAATTTTCTTATTCCATAAGCAATGTCTCCTGATTTTGTCAATATGTTCTAAAATTTTAGCCGGCACTTTAATAGAGCACATTATGTAAATGGCAACAGATGATAACAAAGAATTTATCACAGTGACTCTCCCACTGTAAGCCATCATTATGAAATTGGCAGAAAGCTTCCTCTCAATTATGTCAACCAGAGGCATCATATCCTGAATAGAAGGTCTAGTGGTTCCCATGGGGAGACCAAGATAAGTAAAAGAAAGTTGTCCAACAACACATCCCAAAATAGCAGCAAGATTTTGAGCAGAAACATCAGTCATATTCAAAGGGATCAGGGATGATTTGTGAAAATTGATATGAAGTCCTGTGGAGACTGCATATTTATTGAGAATATCCTGCATAATTGAAATCTGTTAGGGGCAGGCAGGCATAATCAGAATAGTGTCATCAGCATATTGTACCACTGGATAGTCTGCACCAAAATCAGGAGAGAGAGGTGGATGCAAAACATTTTGCCTGAAAGCTGAGTTAATGGCAGACTGAAGCAAATCAGCAGCAAGGACAAAAATCAAAGGTGAAAGAGGGTCTCCTTGTCGTACTCCCCTCTTACAGTGAAACTGCCTGCCAGGTGTACCATTGAACAAAATAGAGGACATTCCAGATTGGAAGATCAGCTTGATCCAATTGATATATCTGCTGTCAAAGCCCATTTTCTCCATGATTTTAAGCATAACACCATGATCAATAGTATCAAATGCTTTGGCAAAGTCCAATTTAAGGACAATAATCTCTTTCCTAGAAGCCTCACATTGATAAATATACTCAAATGCCCATGCTACGCAATCCTGAATAGTTCTCCCTTTTAGAAAACCATATTGGTTCTTATGAACAATTTTTAACACTACCTTTTGCAGTCTGTTAGCTAGCAGCT
Source organism: Poa pratensis (assembly GCA_947311845.1). NCBI lineage: Eukaryota > Viridiplantae > Streptophyta > Magnoliopsida > Poales > Poaceae > Poa > Poa pratensis. Next base: position 3,676,520 of record CAMZMU010000048.1, read on the forward strand.
TAGTCAGAATTTTAAGACAGCAGTTCAGTAATGTAATGGGCCTGTAATCATTATCAGTTTCTGGAGAACCAATTTTGGGCACCAGGGTAATATACCCCATATTAATGCTCTCTATATTCAGCTTGCCTTCATAAAACTCAAAGCATAGTTGATAAATATCATGCTTGACAATGTGCCAGGAGGTCTTCAGAAAATGACCATTAAATCCATCAGGCCCAGGAGCTTTGTCCGCTGGCATCAGCTTTACCACATTATCAATTTCATCAGTAGTGAAAGGAACAGAGAGCTCCTCCAGACCAGGAGTTGGTTGAATAAGACTGTCCAAATCAAACAACATAGTGGTTGAACTGCTAGTGCCTAATCTGCCTTTATAAGTCTCAAAGATGACATTCTCTTTGTCCAAATGAGAGATAGCCTCAGAACCATCTGGCAACACAAGTTTAGAGATTGAATTCCTTCTATACCTTTCAGAAGCCATAGAGTGAAAAAAATTAGTGTTCTCATCCGCAAAGTTAGTCCATCTGACAATACACCTCTTCTTCCAATAAGAATTTTGATATTCCAGTAGTTTGAGCAAATGTTGTTTGAGGATTTTTCTAAAGTTACTCTCAGGCAAAGTCAAACCCCTCTGGTCCTCTAATTTATCCAATTCCAACAGAGCTTTATTGGAATTATCAATGCAAATCTTTAACTTGGAGATACCTTTACTCCAGTGCTTTAGATCGTATCGAAGCCGTTTGAACTTGGCATTTTAGTTTGCAGCACTGCTACCTTTATGCGTGGGCCTATTCCAACTATGGGCCACAGCCTCAAGAAAGCCTGGATGAGCAGCCCAATAATTTTCAAATCTAAATATTTTGGCACCAGGAATGTTAGTTTGGATAGAAACCACACAAGATATATTATCAGAGGTTGGTTTTCCTTGGGGACTGACCACAGAATCAGGGTAGGAAGTTGTTCAATGCATGGAGGTAAAGAACCAATCTAACTGCTCTAGAAGAGGATCTGCTTGCATATTACTCCAAGTATAAGATCTACTCTTAATTGGAAGCTCAGTTAGGTTTTGCTCTCTAATAAAGTCGTTGAAGAGCATCATATCTAAAGCATTTCCCCCTGGCTTATTCCTATTGTTAGAGTATCTGATGAAACTAAAGTCCCCAAGTAACAGCCAATCCTCATCATCAGGTATATTCAGATAAAAAAGCCATTTAATGTAAATATCTCTCTGCTCCCCTTGACATGGGCCATAAATGTTAACTAGTGTCCAAGACTGAGCAGACTGAGTTGAGGTGAAGTATACAGACAAAGCAAAATTCTCACAGTGCATCACCATACCAGAAAAAATAGAATTATTCCAAATCACAATTAAACCTCTAGAAGCACCAGAAGAGGGCACATAAACAAATTCATCAAACCTTGAAGGACAGCAAGACTTAATAAAGGCCAAATCAAATGAGACTTTTTGGTTTCCTGGAGACAAATTACAGCACAACCACTAGAATTGATAGCATTCATTAAAGCTAATTGCTTGTCTTTTGCATTTACCCCTGATGTTCCAACATAATACAAACCATTTCTTCAAAATATTCATTAAAACCAGATTACATTAAGATGAAGAAGACTCTTCATTCTCCTGGAGGCTAGCCAGATGTTTCTTGGGGGAGAGCTCATCAGGTGGGACACCACACAGTCTGACTCCAATATTCTGCAGCACCTGGATGGGAATGGGTGGGGGAGGTGCTCCTTGCCTCTGCACATCTTCATCAGCAACAAGTCCATCAGAATGATCTCCAGGTGCCTCCTCAGTAGATGCATCAGGCACCAGTCTGGCTTTAACCTTGGACTTATAAGGTTTTGAATCAGTAACAGAAGTACACCGAAAACCATAATATTTGTTGCTCCTTGTGCTTCTGCGTACATGAGTAGTGACAGTAGGGACAAAGCTTCTAGTCTTCCTTGTGGGGGCAGACGATCTAGGAGGAACAGGAGCAGTCCCCACAACAGAGGAAGAAGAGGCCCTGTAGACAGAGTTTGTAACAGCCAGGTAGTTGTCAGCAGGAGATTGTTCAGGGGAAAGCTTTCTAGAGACCCTGCGAGCACCAAACATGTCCATTGGATGGAATAATTCAGAAGAAGTCCTCTTCCCCTCCCACAATCTGATTCTGCTAGATGAGAGGGTCCAGCTGAAAACATAGCAAACCATCTGCCAACGGATCAGGCATAAAAAAGTTTCTGATTAAGCTGTTGCCAAAGACACCTAGGCCAGAACACTACCAGAGCTAGAAACCCCCACAGGTGCAGAGTGGGGAACAATAGCAAGCTGGTTTGATGTAAAGATCTCAGCCTCAGCATCTGCAACTTCAGACTGCATGGAACTATCAGAAGTGACAGGCAAAATTGAATCATTCCAAGCTTGAGCTGGGCTGTCAGCTAAAGTTCCTTTAGGAGGGGGCATCCCAGCAGCAAAACTTACACCTGCTCTGCCAAAACCTCCTGAAAATTAAACAGAGGTGGGTTTTCCACTGGGATAATCAGAGCAGGCTCAGGGACAGGCAGATGAGCAACCTGATTAACTTGGTTAACCTGTTGTTGCTGGTGAGGAGCATTGTTGGCAGGAGGGAAAGCATTAAAACCATTATGTTGCAACCAAAGAGCAACTTGCTACTGATAAATCTGCTCAGCTGCCAGAATATTGCCATAAAAGGGATGGGGGTCTCTGTTCTCTGGTTCTGGGTCCTCATCAGGGGGGGGGGGGACATCATGGATCCAGTCACTACTTCGCAGCATATAAACAGGTATCGTCCAACTGTGGCGAGCCCCTCCCAATTGACGAATGGCAAAGCTCTTAGGCACAAATTTGGGGTGCACTAACCAGACTTTAAGCAAGACTCTAAACTGGTTTCCTCTAGGATTATGCCAGGTTGACAGTAAGCCAAAATCATCCACTGCTCTGTTCATGTAAAAATTAGTATGATAATCTAACGGAAAGCCCAAGAACATGATCCAAGTTTCACGGCCAAAGGTGGTGAGGCGCATATTGCGCGTAGCATCATGCTTAACAAACGTTACCGTGGTAATCTCATCTAACTCAAACGTCAAACCCACCACCTTATCTGCAATTAAGGTAGATTGGAACGTATATGTACCAATGCCGAAGGCAGTGTCATCCAAGTTGGCCACATGGTAGCCCCCTTCCTCAAGAAGATCCACAATAGCAATTCTAGCGTCCTCCCGCAGATGGATTGGAATATGCCTATTGGTTTCGGCAACCACAACCTTGTCATGGCGCAGAGGAGGAATCGGTGACACCACCAGATCAGATCTAATATTGCGGTCCGCTGGCCAGGATCAATCGTCATGCCATCAGGAGGAAGGGGATAGGGTTTAGTGGGAAGTTTGCCATTGCTTCGACCTGGGTGGCTATCGGGGGTTGCTCCGGAGGTAGGGTTTTCAGGCGAGTTCAGAGTCGACGTGCTCGAGGAGAGCAGAGGAGGGGGACGAAGGGGTTTGCCGCTTCGGAACCTAGATTTTTTTCATTTTATGTCGTGCCTTAACCTTGCGTTTGATCGAATGGTCCACATGCCCTCCTGGTGAGCATCCAACGGCATCCACGAGAGTTTCTCAGCGGACGTAGGGTTTTGGGTCAAAGTCTACACCGACAAATTAATTGGGTCCTTGATTATACTTTCTTAATAACCATTTACGCTTATTGGGGAGATACCTGTATAAACCCGCAGATCTCTCGGGGTTCTGTTTGTTTAGTTTCCTTGAATCTGAACAAAACCTAGCAATATGACCAATCTACCTACAGAATTTGCAACGAACACCAACCAAACAACCAGAAGCAAAATGGCCATGATCCAAGCACTTTGAGCACCAATTGATACGACGATCACGAACTTGTTTAACCCAAGAGTTGGGTGGAAGGGCAGAAACCCCTAAGGCCTCTTGCACATGCAGATCAGAATAATGTGCCTGCCTAAGATCCTCAATGTGTCCATAATAATCTTTAGAGAATAAATCAACCGCTAGGGTTGAGCCTTTGAAATTTGAACCTTGAAAAATCCAGGCATGTCTAGACGTTTCAATCGGAATCTGGTGCCTTGTAAACGAAAGAGAGCCCAAAATAATGGGGATTCCACCAGATGCATTCAATTTGAATTTACCACTGGAACCGAAGCCTCTTTCGGTGGATCCATAACAACATCAGAAGGATTGACCCTTTTAGATATAACCAGAGAATAGTGTGGGATCATTAAAAATTGGGGCATTCGGATCTCCACGGTAAAGACTGAAAACTATTTGAAAATCTGGCCAAGAACGTTCCCGTAGGGAATAGATGAAATGCCCCACATGATTTGAAACCAAAGAAAATCTAATTCTCTTGGCACAGAGTTTGAAAACCCTCAAAAAGGCAGCATCACCACCAATACAACTTTGTAGCGCAAGGTCCACTATCGTGGGGAGATAACACGGCAGATGCTACTTTGGGGTAGCTTAAGTTTTTGGGCAAGGCGACACTGGCGTCTGGGAGATTGTTTAGCATTGCAGGGGACACAGGTTTACCCAGGTTCGGCCTCTCCATTGGAGATAAAGACCTACTTCCTGCTATCTTATTATTAATCTTGGTCTCGATCTCGATAACCCGGCTACGACAACAGAGCCGGATCTCGATCTAGGTTACAAAGCTTGTGTGTCTCTCGATGGTTCTCTCGCCTAAAGCTTGGGGATTATGAAAGACTTGCTTGCTACGGTTCAGGGGCCGGTTTATATAGACACCGGGCCCTCTGACCGCGTACCATAGAGCCGGGTTCTACACGAACTCCAAGTCCTATCCTAGCTCCTTTATTCTTCGTGCACTCCAAGTCTTGAACCGCCTCTTGAACCGCCTCTTGTACCTTCCAGAATATCACCTTCCTTAGCCGGGTCACCGCCAAGATGCTGGCCCAGAAACATAACCCGGCCCATGCTGAGGGCTAACTGCCCTGACCGGGCCTCCTTCCTGGCGGGTCACGTTTCCCTCTTCATGGGCCTACCGGGTTATTATCCCTCCATCAGTAGCCCCCAGGTTAACCAGGTAACCAGGTTGCCATGCTTTGCTTCCAACTTTGTGTCGCTTCCTTGATCAATGCTGGTACCCTGGCTTGCCGGGTTAACCGCCTGAAATACAAAAACAACAAATACATATAATGCACTATTTTATCTTTCTGCTTAACTGGGCCAACTCTTCTTGGCGGGTCATACCGTAACCCGGCTTTCTCATACTAGGTCATATGTCTCCGGGTCTCCCACCCAACACTTAGCGAAAATCTCAACTCAACTGGACCACTTGCTAGTCATAACTGGAGTCAAAGAATATTCCTTTTGTCCTGTCTGTTTGTCGCTGGCTTCCCGGAGAAGATGCTTATCTTATCCGCTCACTTTTACCGCAATACCCCTAGGGTTTTCACCGTGGCTATAAATATCTGGCCACGACCCCCAGAGTAAATTTCCCCATTCTCACGTTCATCCCCTACCTCACGCTCGCGTCACTGCCACCGCAGCCGCCGGAACTCCGATCTTCAATCGCGCTCTTCAATCTCGTTCAATCTCCAAGGTAACCTCGATTCTTACTTTTATCCATTCCGCTCATCCGATTCCAACCTTTATTTCTTCTAGATTGGCTCCGTATTTCATTATTCACATCCGCATCTAAAACTAGGGTTCATAACGCCATTGTTGCGCTCTGTCTCCTCCAGAGCTGAAATCCATGACGAAAGAGAAGATAAAATCTGGAGGGCCCCGTGCGGCCAAAAAGCTCGCAAAGAACCCTCTGGTACTGCTGCTGGTGCATCTGGATCCGCGGCTCCCGCAGCCGCTCCAGTGAACTGGACGAGGTCCAGCGCTACAAAAACGACCCTCCAATCCTTCGTGAACCGGGGTGAACTCCCGGCTCAGAACGAGATCCAGTGGCGCGCACCTGGGGAGGAGACCCGGCCCACACCAGAAAAAGGTGAGGTCGTTGTGCTCTTAGATCACGTGACCCGGGGTCTCCGCCCCCCGGGTTCCCTCTTTTTCCGCCAAGTCTTTAAATACTACGGGCTCACTCCCATGGATGTGGCGCCCAATTCCATTTTGAACATTAGCAACTACGTCGTTTTCTGTGAGGATTATCTCCAAATGCCTCCGTCTCTCGAATTTTTCCTTGAAATCTTCTATTGCAACCCATCTCGAAAAAATCAACCTCTTGGTCCGTACGGGGGCGTGTCTATTCAACGCCGCAAAGAATGCACTTTCCCGGCTCTTGCTTTGGCCAGCCACCCTAAGGGGTGGCAGAACACTTACTTCTACTGCAAGGATACCTCTCCTGAAGCTGATGAGGCCAAATTCCCGGCCTTCAGAAATTCCCCTCTGTGTACAATTCAAAGATGAACAGCTATGCTAGCCCGGAGAAGCGGGAAGCACTTGAAGGCATCCACCGCCGGGCCAGAGCCCTACTAGCCCACGGCCTTCGTGGAACTGATCTGGTGAAATGCTGGGTTGGTTGGTTCATCCAACCTCTTAGCATCAGGACCCGGCTCTTCCATGAATACACAGAAGAGACCACTGACGACATGCGTTACTCAGAAATCACACTGTTAGAGGATCAGATCGTGAAGAACGCCAAGAGGCTCCTTGGCGAAAAGAAGACTGATATTGCTATGAACGGGCTCGCCCCTTTCAGCACCAAGAACAAACCTCCTACGGTACAACTTGTCATCTACTCACTTCTTTAACTGTAAACTATAACCCGGTACTTCTTGCAAACTGTTACTGATATTTCTTTTTCAGGACTCCAAATGGTGGAGTGCAGATTACACCCCTACATCCTCTGCTGAAGAGGACACAGAAAGTGACGACCAAGAAGAAGAAGAAGAAGAAGGTGAGCCAGACTCCATAGGCCGGCTCTTCCTCGAGCTGATTAACAACGAAGTCCCCAAAAAGGACACTTCTACTGATAACCCGGCTCTTCTCATTCCAGGCCCCAATGACCCGGCTCCGGACGTATTGCCGGGTCCACAAGCTGTGCACCCACTCCTCAAAAGAGGACCCGAGCTGCAATTGCAAAGGTGCCATTTTCTCGTTCCTCAACTTGCATGATGAACTCATCTCAAACTCAAATACCAACACAGGAAAAGGAACTTGAGAAAGAAGCTGAAGCCAACAAGAAACCGCGGACCCGGTCCTCTGCAAGCCATGTCACTTTGAGCACAGGTATCCCTCCATGTTCTTTATCAAGCTGGGCCAAATCGATCCAGAAGACGCCCAGCAAAAAGTACCCTTTGGCTGGCAAAATCCGGGTTCCTAAACGTTCTCGTTTATCAGATTCTTCCTCGGACGCGGCTAGCACGCCCGAGGATTTCCTCATCAATACCGGGTTAGGATTACTCTCCTTTCTTTTCATTTTTCAACACTTTAATCTTTTCTGTAACTAAATTCACCTCTTTTCGCTTCAGTGCCAAAGCTATTGTGGAGGAAGACCCGGAATCTTCTCCAGCTGCCTCTCCTCCACCTGCTACAGCTGAACCTTCCCAAATGGAAGTACATGTTGAAGAGCAAGCCCAGAAGGAAGAATCTGGCGCAGAGAACGTGATAGCCACACCACCAAGCCCGCCAGCTGCTCCAAAACCAAGCCCAGACGCGCAATCACCCGGGCATGGGTCTGGAACCAAAGAAGTTGACCCAGAAGTCCAGATCACCGGGTCTAAGCAAGGCCCGGCTCCTGGCGTGTCCACTGCTATTGCCAAGGTCACAGCACCAGAAATCAAGGTGGATCCCTCTGCAAAGGGCAAGGACCCGGTTGCTTCTTTGGATCTGGCGACTCTGAACTCCATGTCCACACCGGCTCTGTGCGAGGAATACTTTTCTCGCCTTGCTCATCATAAGAACTTGGAGACTGAGCTTGTCTCTCTGCTTCAGAAACGGTACCAGGTGTGCTTTTAACTTTACTTACCTTCTTACTTCTTGCATAACCATACTCTGCCTAGCCCCCAAGCTCCAAATTTATCACTTGTTGAAAAACTTGGTGCTTGAAACGCCAACATCCTTTACAAAAACTTTTCAACACTGTAGCCCCCAAGTGCCGGGTTAGCTGTCCACAGCAACCTGGGACTAATCACTTGAACAATTTTAAAATTTCACCCGTGTAGCCCCCAAGCACCGGGTTAGCACGCTTGCGGCAACCTGGGGCTTTACTTGTCTGTTGCAAACTTTTGAAACTTTGTAGCCCCCAAGTTCCAGGCTAATAATTCCTTAGTAACTTGAGGCTAAACTGTGCACTTTTTTTTTAACAGGAACATGTGAACCAAGCCAATGAAGAAGTGGCCCGGCTACAAGGAGCCTTAAAAGCTGAGACTGAGACCCGGGCTGAAGGGGCAAACAAACTTCAAGCCCTGGAAGAAAAAATAACTGCCTTGACTCAGGAGAACTCAGACTTGAAGCGGGACATGCAAGAGCATGAAGAAAACTTTCAAGAGCAGCTGACCAGCCTCCAACAGAAATTGAATACAGCTACCAGCGAGCTGACCCGCCTGAAGAAGATGATTACTGCCATGGTTGCCTCCCTTGTTGGTAAGCACAATACTCTCAAAACCCGGTAAATTTTTCGTCTGTTCCAAGCTCGGCATGTAAACTATGCCTGACACTGTTTCCCTTTTGCAGGTGCACGTGATGGCAACATCCGCAAGACCGCAACTGAGAAAGTCAAATGCATGTATACACTGGTCCGCCAATTATACTTTGGGAGTTGCGAGGTCATCAAGGCTGCAAGAAACTGGGAAAACCCGCCCAGCACTTACACTGAAGTGCTGGGCCATTTGTCCACAATGCCTGGCTGGATTCACCTGCTGAAGAAATCTGCATGCAGGGCCGGGGCCATGCGCAGCCTAGCTTTGGCTAAAGCTTACTATCCCCAACTTGACCCGGCTCCTCTGGCATCGGGCTTTCCTGAGTACAATGCAGATGGCACTCCTTTTGACAGGAAGACCTACAGCCGGGTTATGAAGCAGACCCGGTTCGTGGCTACCCAAATTGCCAACAATCTGAAGCTTAACACCATCCAGTATGGCTACAACGAGGCGAATAAAGAAATTGTGGACGACGAGCCTCAACGCATCGACCTGCTACAAGCTACAAGGAATCTGTTGCTGGTGATAAAACTGCTCCAAGTGCTTCTGCTGCGCCAAGCTCCTCAACTCCCACTGTGCCACCTCCAGCGCGTGCACCAGTGGAAGATGAAGATGAACACTACTTCCAGTCCCTTCAACTTGTCACCTGGCGCACTGATGGAGCCCCCAAGACCCGGGAAGCAGAAGCAGACGGCCAAGGATGACTCGCAAGCGCCAAAGACACCCCAGCTACAACTCCTTCCACTAACCCGGCTCCAGAAGCCGGCTCTTAACTTATGCAGATGCTGTGTCTCTGCCAGAAAACTTAATGTCATTTGGCCCTTGGGCACATTATTGTAATAACTTAGCTATTCTGATACCATGCCTGTGATGTATGCTTTTGCACTTGTTTTAAACTTTGGTGAAACTATGTGGAATCACATGACATGAAATATCCAATTACTTATCTTCTGTGGTTTTGATGACCCTTTTGGTTTCTTTAACTGTGAGCCGGCTTTCGCATGGATATCCTGGCGCAACTTCTCTGAGAAAAACAGGGTCAACCAAGTCCCAATGGGCTTCATGGTTGATTGAGTTTCCAGGTGTGCAATCAGGCCATATAAGTGCGAGTCACATCAGCTACACAGCAAGATAACCAAGAATACTAGTGGCATAAAAGCCGGGTCTTGGGATTGCAGCTACAGACTTTTTGCAGTAAGAGCCCCCAAGACCTGGATCAATGTTTATAAAGTAAAGGGCTTATGCCTCAGTACCCCATTGATCCAAAATACTGGTGGGACGCACTCTCTGGGCATCCTCAAAAATAAAAAACTTAAACAACTGCAACCAAAACTGAAACCCGGGTCCTGGGGAAATAACTTTAGCTATCTCAATGACAAGCCCCCAGGACCAAGCTTGACCCAGAACTGCCACAATACATATAGAACAAAGAAAAATAACCGGCTTATAAAACTGAAACAACTGAGACAAGACAAATTTCTGCTTCAACCTTCACTTTATTGATAGAAAAGGTTAGGTCAGCAAGCCGCCTCATTAAAAACCTTCCAGTCCCCTTAGGTACCCTGGTAAGGAAAAGAGCGCGTCTGAAACCTGCTGCCTGTTACATCTGTGTTACATCTGATACATCTTTTTCATGCTAAGTATAATATGGGCGCAGCTGCGCAATGTTCCACGGCCTCTCACGCTCTTCCATAGAAAAGGTAGAGTGTGTTGAGTCATTGACTGTCTCTGATTTCTCTCTAGCGTCCACCAAATAGTATGAACCATTGTTCAATTTCTTGCTTATGATGAAGGGCCCTTCCCAAGGAGGAGATAACTTGTGCATCCCTTCCTTGGACTGCACCCATCGCAACACTAGATCACCTTCCTGGAAGGTGCGAGTTTTAACCCGGCGGCTGTGATACCGCCTCAAATCTTGCTGATAAATTGCTGATCTTTCCAATGCTTGCTCTCTATTCTCCTCCAGCAGGTCAACAGAATCCTGCCGGGTCTTCTCATTTTCTGTCTCCACGTAAGCCGCCACGCGAGGCGAGTCATGAATAATATCACTTGGCAAAACTGCCTCTGCCCCATACACCATGAAGAAAGGGGTCATCTTTGTGGATCTGTTTGGTGTTGTATTGATTCCCCAAACAACTGATGGCAATTCCTCCACCCACGCTCCGGCGGCTCTGAGACACGGGACCCGGAGACGTGGTTTCAATCCTCTGAGTAACTCCTGGTTAGCTCGTTCAACTTGCCCATTGGCCTGAGGATGAGCCACAGAAGCAACATCCAAACGTATACCATTGTTTCCACAAAACTTTGCCATCTCTCCCAAGGACATATTAGTACCATTGTCTGTGATAATACTATGGGGATACCCAAACCTGTGTATGATCTGCTTCAGAAACTTCACTGCTGTTGCCGCCTCACAATTTGTAACAGGCATGACCTCAACCCACTTGGTAAACTTGTCAATGGCAACGAGGAGGTGGGTTTTCTTACAAGGAGACATGCTGAAAGGACCCACCATATCAAGCCCCCAAACTGCAAAGGGCCAAGTCAAAGGTATTGTTCTCAACTCCTGAGCCGGCACATGAATCTGTCTTGCATACCTTTGACATCCATCACATCTATTCACCAAGCGCTCTGCATCTGCCTGGGCTGTGAGCCAAAAGAAACCGTGCCTGAAAGCTTTTGCAACCAAGGACCTAGTTGAAGCATGATGACCACAATCTCCCTCGTGAATTTCCTTCAAATTTGCCGGCCCTCCTTTCCAGACACACATCTCTGATATACCCCTGAAACACTTCTCTTATATAACTCACCATCTATGACCACATAGGCCTTGCACCGGCGCACGATCTGCCGGGCTATGACTTCCTGCTGGGGCAACTCCCCTCTCAAAAGATATGCAAGATACGGTTCTGTCCACTCTGGAATTTCCCGGGTTACAGCCACCAGCTGCGAATCCGGGTCTACCAACTCTTCCTCATCCTGGGACTTGACTGATGGAGCCCATAGCTCGTCCAAGAAAACGTTAGGTGGAACCGGCTCTCTGCGTGAGCCGAGTCTTGACAAAGCATCTGCAGCATCGTTTTTCCTGCGGTCAATGTGATCCACTGATAGCCTGAGAAGAACCCAGCTACTCTATCCACCTCTCGCCTGTAAGCCGCCATAGTTGCATCTTTTCTGTCCCAAGTTCCTGAAACTTGCTGCGCCACAAGATCTGAATCCCCATAGCACTTAATACGCTTGATGTTCATCTCCTTTGCCATACGCAAACCATGTAACAAGGCCTCATACTCTGCCACATTATTGGTACAATCAAAGTGAATTTGCAAAACATAACTCAACTTGTCACCTTGGGAGAAGTTAACACCACTCCAGCTCCTGAACCTTGCTCTTGTTTAGACCCGTCAAAATGCATAACCCAAGATTTGAGACTCGGGGTGAGAGGTGGTGCATTCAACTGTGTCCAATCATTAAGAAAATCTGCCAACGCCTGAGACTTGATAGCTGTGCGAGGCACATAATCAATGTGATAATCCCCCATTTCAATTGCCCACTTGGCAATTCTTCCTGTAGCTTCGGAGTTTCTGATGATATCTGCTAAGGGAATAGAACTGACCACCGTAATTGGATGCTCCTGAAAATACGGCTTCAACTTTCTACTAGCCATGAAAACACCAAACACTAGCTTCTGCCAATGTGGGTATCTCTGCTTTGCTTCTGATAGGACCTCGCTGACATAATAGACCGGCCTTTGTACCGGGTTCTCTTTTCCTTCCTCTTTTCGCTCAACCACCACCACGGCACTCACAGCTTGAGGCCCGGCTGCAACATACAAAAGCATGGGTTCCTTGGGACCCGGCGCCGCTAAAACTGGCGCTTTGACAACTGCTTCTTCAAGGCCTCAAAGGCCTCATCTGCCTCTTGATTCCACACAAAGTTATCTGTCTTCTTCAACAGCTTATACAACGGAATAGCTTTTTCTCCAAGCCGGGAAATAAACCGGCTCAACGCAGCCACACAGCCTGTCAGCTTCTGAACATCAGCCAACTCCTCTGGCCTTTTCAAACTCTGGATTGCACGAATTTTTTCCGGGTTTGCCTCAATTCCACGCTCTGACACAATGAAACCAAGTAACTTGCCCGCTGGAACCCCAAACACACACTTCGTAGGATTAAGCTTCATCTTGTACTCTCTCAGATTCTTGAATGTCTCTGCAAGGTCATTAATAAATGACCCGGCTTTTTCTGACTTGATAACCACATCATCAACATAAGCGTGCACATTGCGCCCAATCTGATCATGAAAACAATTCTGGATACACCTCTGATAAGTTGCTCCTGCATTCTTCAACCCAAAAGTCATGGTCTTGTAACAAAAAGCACCAAAGGGGGTGATAAACGACGTCTTCTCCCAATCTTCCTTGTTAAGTTTGATCTGATGATAACCTGAATACGCATCCAGAAAACACAAGAGCTCGCTACCTGCAACGCATCCACAATTTGATCAATGCGCGGCAGTGCGAACGGATCCTTGGGACAATGCTTGTTCAAGCTCGTGAAATCAATACACATCCTCCACTCATTATTCTTTTTCAGAACCAAAACCGGGTTAGCTAACCACTCTGGATGAAACACTTCCATGATAAAGCCGGCCTCCAAAGCCGGGCTATCTCCTCTCCAATTGCTTTTCTCCTTTCTGCATTCATTTTTCTCAAACCTTGTTTTACCGGCCTAGCCTTGGGATCAACATGTAAACGGTGCTCAGCGAGTTCAGTTGGAATGCCTGGCATGTCACTAGGTGTCCACGCAAAAACATCCCGATTCTCACGGATGAACTCGATGAGCGCGCTTTCCTATTTGTCAGTTAAGTTTGTCCCTATGGCGAACTGCTTGGAGGAATCCCCAGGCACAAAATCCACCATCTTTGTGTCCTTTGCTGCTTTAAACTTTGCCCTATCATCTTCTGTCATTGGCTTCTTGAGCGCCGTGTTATCCTGTGGGTCAACATTTGATCTGTAAGCTTTCAACTCCTCTCTTGCACACGTTTGCTCTGCCAGGGCTGCATCCCCTTCATCACACTCTGCTGCTATTTCCCTGTTACCATGAACAGTGATGATCCCATTGGGACCCGGCATTTTCAACTGGAGATACACATAACACGGCCTTGCCATGAACTTGGCATAAGCCGGCCTTCCCAACAATGCATGATATGGACTTGGAAACTTTACCACCTCAAACGTGAGCCACTCTGATCTGAAGTTATGGATAGACTCGCCAAAAGCTACCTCCAATGAAATTTTACCCTCTGGTGTGGCTGATTTTCCCGGAACTATACCGTGAAAAATTGTTGACGTTTTCTGCAACTGTGACTCCTTCAGACCCATGCGCACAAACGTGTCCCAGTACAAAATATTGATGCTACTGCCACCGTCCATCAAAACCTTTTTCAACTCGAAGCCATGAACTTGAGGAGCAACAACTAGCGCAAGCAGGCCCGGGTGCTCCACCACCTCTGGATGATCTGCTCTGCTCCAAGTAATTGCATGCTCTGACCACCTCAAATACCTTGGAATTCCAGCTGCCACTGTATTAACCGCCCTTTTGACTATCTTTCTCTCTCTTTTTGTTGTGCCACTGGTATAAATGTGATACTGACCAAGTTGCCTTGGCTGCTGTGAAAATCCTCCTTGGTTACTCGTGTTCTGGTTCTGACCCTGACCCGGGTTTCCAGTGGGTACCGCATTTGCTCCTGTTAGAGGCCCCGCAGCCGGGTTACCACCCTGGCCGGGTCCTCCACTTCTGTTTGCTCCCTGCAGAGCTCTCTGCACCTCATTATTTTTCCACCTATTCAAATCCACACACTGTGCCAATGAATGATTGGATGGTCTGCCCATCTTGCTATGGCGAGGACACGGCATCCTAAAAGCTTCCTCAGTACTCATTGGGCGTGTTCCCTGGTAACTACCTCCACTATTGTGATTTCCACTGTTCCCCTGATAACCCCTGTTGTCCTGGTAACCTCTATTTTCCTGATAACCTCTGTTTTCCTGGTAGTTCCCGTCCATCCTTTGCCTCTGAAACCCGGTATTGGTGTTTGCTACTAACTCTGAACTTCCATCATTATGACCTCGCTTATGCTGATTCTGATTGTTGTTATTGTTGTTTCCTGAGCCATTATTGTTCCTTCCACCATTATTTGCCGTGCCTTTCCCCTTTCCTCCTCAGGCTCATCCTGAGTTTGTCAGTGGCTGCGTGCCTATTGCAAGCATCCATCAACTCTGCCATGGTGACCGGCTTAACCCGGTGCCCTTCCTTCATGCGACCCAGCTTCTGGACAAGTGGTGCATACTTACAAGTTTTCTCCATTGATGAAATTGCATCCTTGGGCTCAATACCAGATGAAGAGTGCAGGATCTCCGTGACCCGGCCCATCCAATGACGTGCTGACTCGCCTTTTTTCTGTATACAACGATCAAGATCCTCAATGGAAAACAAACGCTTGCACGTACCCTGAAAGTGCTTGGTGAAAACCGCCTTCAACTCATCCCAGGAATTAATGGACTTCTCTGGTAGATTTTTAAACCACAACTTCGCTGCTCCATCGCTCATCATCAAATACATGTACTTGGCACAAACATTCTCTGTGGCATTGCGTATACACATTGCCATCTCATAACTGCTCAACCAGCTGGCCGGGTCCATGCTGGGCTCATAATTGGATATCTTGCTTGGCTCCTTGAACTTCTCAGGGAAAGGCTCTGCTCTAATGGAATCTGAAAGACATTTTGGCCCGGCTAAACTAGAAGAACTTGCCGAAATATTGATATTACCGGGTGAGCTTGCAGACGCGGCTGGTGCAGGACCCGGTCCTCCTTGTGGTACTCCTGCTGCAGGTACTACCGGGTTTGCATTGCCCGCACTTCTCCCCGCGCGTGATCTATTGACTATCTGCTGAGCTATGGAAATTGCTGGGGCGGGTTGATGCTGCTGATTGTTTTGATTTTGATTTTGCTGGGGCGGGTTTTGCTGCTGTGCCGCTACAGGCCCGGCCAATGGCGGGTTACCTCCATTGCGACTCTTGCTACGATACGTTGTGGAATGCAATGCACTTTTCTCCCTTGAATACTGAGTTTGCTGGACAACTGCAGTGCGTAACATGTCAATGGCACGCCGGGCTTCAATCTCCGCTGGCGTGTCTCCCAATGGAATACGATCAAGCGCCAAAGTTGCTGCATACACGTTATCCGCCGGATTTGAATAGTGACCCGCCGGCGTGTGAAACCTTGGTGTCCTGGGCGGCAGACCCGGATTTCCCCTGGCTACCCCAGCGAGAAGACCCGGCGCCGTTGCCACTGCAACCCCAGCTGCTCCTGTTCCTCTATCTGGTTCTACATCTGCCCTTACAACTGGAGCCACCTGGGTGACACCAACTGGTTGATCTTCTGGGGTCCTAAACAGTACTGCTGGGTTTATAACGTTTTCTCCAGGGGCCAGCCGGCTCTGGTGCCTCCTCCGGTGCGCCCTGGTCATCTCATTGAGACGATTTTCCTCATCCTCTATTTGCCTCTTTCTTGCTTCTATTTCTTGCCTCTCTGCCTCGGCGTCCCTGCGCATCTGCTCCAACGCTCGGCGTGCTGTATCCAATTCCATTGCTCTAACTGCTGCGTTTTCTGGAGTAACCAACCTTGTAAGTGCTGATGGATCTAAGACCAGGCCATTGTTAAACAAGGCCGGGGCAGCTGCTGTGTTACTTCTTTCCTCTCCTTGGGCCCGGTTATGCAGGAACCCAAAACTGTTTCTGTATCTTGCCGTACCCTCGCTTTCCTCTGAGACCGAAGCCGGCTCTCCATCAACTCTCTGTTCTGCCAACTCCAGAATTGGGGGCAGCTGCTGTTGACCCGGGGTAAAGGCCGGTGGAACAACAGCTGATGGTGATGGTTGCATGCTGGACGAAGGCGCGGTGTACACCGCTACCCTACGAACCGGGCTTGGACTTGACTCTTGTTCCTCATCATCTTCTTCTTCTGCATCATACCCAAACCGGCCTTCAAACAGGGGCAAGATTGATTCCGACCCGGCTTGTTCCACCGCGTCACCCGGGATTTCTGCCGGGTCATCCAGCCGTTCCTCCAGCGTGTTCAGGACCTCCTCAACTTCAGCTGTGCCAACTGATTCCTCTCCATCAGATTGAACAATTGTGGCGGCTCCTGACACAGATTCATAATCTCCATCACTAGCAGATCTAGTTGTAATCATGCCCACAAAAACATTAAATTTGCCAATTGGAATAACATCACCTGATTCAAGTAGATCAGATTCCGGCCCCCAGCCAAAATCATCGACGATGGATTCTCCTTGCTCATTGACTGTGACACAAAGTTTTCGGCCGCTTCTCCCATGATGGTGACACCTTTGGCCGCGATTCCCACAGACGGCGCCAACTGTCGTGGGGTAGATAACACGGCAGATGCTACTTTGGGGTAGCTTGAGTTTTTGGGCAAGGCGACACTGGCGTCTGGGAGATTGTTTAGCATTGCAGGGGACACAGGTTTACCCAGGTTCGGCCTCTCCATTGGAGATAAAGACCTACTTCCTGCTATCTTATTATTAATCTTGGTCTCGATCTCGATAACCCGGCTACGACAACAGAGCCGGATCTCGATCTAGGTTACAAAGCTTGTGTGTCTCTCTCGATGGTTCTCTCGCCTAAAGCTTGGGGATTATGAAAGACTTGCTTGCTACGGTTCAGGGGCCGGTTTATATAGATACCGGGCCCTCTGACCGCGTACACAATAGAGCCGGGTTCTACCCGAACTCCAAGTCCTATCCTAGCTCCTTTATTCTTCGTGCACTCCAAGTCTTGAACCGCCTCTTGAACCGCCTCTTGTACCTTCCAGAATATCACCTTCCTTAGCCGGGTCACCGCCAAGATGCTGGCCCAGAAACATAACCCGGCCCGTGCTGAGGGCTAACTGCCCTGACCGGGCCTCCTTCCTGGCGGGTCACGTTTCCCTCTTCATGGGCCTACCGGGTTATTATCCCTCCATCAGCCACAGAATCCACCATGAGATCAAACGATCCATGCAGAAAAGTTGTGACCAGAAAGATCTCCTTTGACGTCGAGGAAGGGACGAAATGAACTGGAGATCTGAAAAAACGACGAACCTGAGCTGCCACCGCACGGCCGGGGAGAAATCCCACGAGAGAAGGTGATCCATTGGAGGGATCAAGCAGAGGAGACGCCATGGCTAGGGTTGGGTGGGTTGTGCCATGGCTTCGGGTGGAGTTCGTGGAAAATAATCGTCACACACTGACATGGGTATCGGGTACCCTACCATGAGGGTACCTGGTGCACGTATCGACTAGGCCCAACTATCAGAGCCTACATGAAGCCCATGAAGGGAGGCCCACGAAGATGGAGTATCCTCCAAGTTTGGCGAAACAATAGTCGGTTTAGAGTTTCCTTACTTGTAAATCGAGTCGGTTACGAACACCCGAGACCCAGCCTATTATTTAAGGACTGGGAGGGCCATCGAACCAGACCACGTACCAGAGCCACCAAAACCCTAGCGAGATCGACATCTCGCCGGGACCTTGTAACCATCATATTCACAAAGCAATAACAGACAGGCAGGACGTAGGGGTGTTACCTCCACACGAGGGCCCTGAACCTGGGTAAAATCTTTGCCCTGCTTGTCAGCCGACGATACTTCCAGCTCTACCACGTTCTCTCCCCCATATTCATAACCTAGGGACCTTAACCATGGGTCTTGATGAGTCTACCCCTCGTCAAGTGGCGCCGTCTGTGGGAAAGAATAGCGCTGGACTCGAAGTTTCGCCGGTCCCAACAGCAAACGGCAAATCGCCGATCACACCAGCAAACGGCAACTCGCCGATCTCATCTGCAAACGGCAACTCGCCGGCCATGTCAGCAAACAGCAACTCGCCGATCCAGGCGACACACGGCGACTCGCCGATCCACTCGAAAAGCGGCAGCCTGCCCGCTTCACCTGCAAAAAGCGCATCTGCTCTTCCAATGAATTTCAATCCGCACTCGCCGGAGCTTCAGGAGGCGTTTTCCGGCCTTGAATCAGGTTTGAGCTTAACTGTTGGAGCATTCAATTTTTTCGTAAACAATCTTGGCACGCAGGACTCGACAGATCCGCAACAACTGGCGCTGGGCGCACTCGAGGCTCCGTCGACTGCGCTCGCCCCGTCGTCGATTCCTGAAGCCTGCTCGCCCGCAACAACCATGTCGACCGGCGAGATCGACAGGTTCATGATGACGGAACTCCAAGGCGAGGAGGCAGAATCAGCATACCGCACAAGCAACGTCGACTTCAACCTACCACTCGACGAGAGTTTCGACTGCGGGATCTCCCTCGATGACTTCTACGAGCCCGCGATTCATAACGACAGCAACGTCGACTCGGAGATCTTCACCAACACCAACCTCGACTCAGAAATCCATAATGGTTTCGCCAACACCGAGATGAGCATAGGCGATGAGCACATCGACAACGAGATTCGCCTCGAAGATCTACTCGATGAACATACTGGCTCTGACATGAGCCTCGACGGCGACGTCGAGTCCATGACTGGAATCGACAGCACATACACCTGTCCTGGGTCACGCCCCATCAGGTCTACGTGGCCTTCTCCGCAGAATCATCCGCAGACGCAGCCGCTCGCAGGCCTGCACAATTCCCATGCACGGTAACCATGCCGGATGGGGTCACAACCTTGACAATCACGGAGGAGATGGCAGCAAAAGCAGATAAAGTCATAAAGGAGTGCACAATGATGCCACCAAATTCCACCCCAGAGGAGATGTTGACCTTCCAGTACTTCAACTGGCAGGAGTCAATTCGACTGCAAAACTACCGAGCGACGCTCGAAGAGCGCAAAAGGCAAGCCAGCCTCTCGAGTGCCCGAAGAAGGGAGCAATCCCTCGGGTCCACAATGCAACCAACCCCACGACCTAGGTCGCGGTTGGCAAGCCTTCCAGAACATGAAAGGGTAGCAATCACCCGTAACCTGTCGTTCATGACAGAGGACGCTAACGGAATCCCAGTGCCCAAAACTGCTGCGGGTGCATTATTCTCCGTAGGTGCTTACCTCAAGGCAATGCAACCTCCGGCGAATGACCCTAACGCAGCCCTGCATCGCCAACAACTCAAATCGCTAGCTCTAGCGGCACAGGCTATACAGCCAGAAGACAAAACTCCAGCAAGGAATCGCGATCGCGACATAGTCGACTCACGACACGCAGCACATCATCGCAGTGGTCGCAGCCACCACTCGGATGAAGGAAGGAGAAGCACGCGCCGGCACAGGTCCAGCAGAAGCAGATCTCGAAGATCCTATAGCAGCGATTCATACTCTGATCGTGAACCAGAGCCATGCGGAGCATTGTGCTTCACTCGACGCATCCGTGAGACGCGGATGCCCAAACGGTTCAAGTTGACAGGCGAACAACCCAAGTACAACGGTCGCCAAGAACCTTCCGGGTGGCTAGAAGATTACAGACTCGCCGTGGCATGCCAGCGTGGCACGAACACCACGGCGATGCAGTACATACGACTCATGCTCGAAGGAACTGCCCGCGACTGGCTCAAGTCGCTCCCTCCATCATCATACGACTCGTGGGACGATTTCCGCAGAGACTTCATCAAAAACTTCGAGCCTCTGTGTGAGCGCCCGAAGACATTCGAAGAATTAAGGGCATGCACTCAACGATCAGACGAGTCGTTGAGATCATACATACGGCGGTGGACCGAAATACGCAATTCGGTTGGCAAAGTGTCAGAAGACAGGGCCATGGATGCCTTCATACAAGGTCTCGCCAGGAAGGACTTCAAAGAGGCACTTGGTCGTGAAAAGCCAACCTCCCTGGCTGACCTCATCAAAGTTGCGACTGAGTGGGCAGATGGAGAGGATTCTGTACGCAGATCCCGTGCTTCCCCACCACGCGACAACTACGAAAGCGGCAGTCGAGGCCGCAGAGATTCATACAGAGAAGATCGCAGGCGCAAACGTTCCAAACGTCCTTACGACGATAACAGACCCGAGTTCATGGCGGCTGGATACACACAACCCCGGGAAGACCAAGATAGAAGCAATCGACGCTCGGATGATCGACGGGACAGTCGAGATCGCGAGCAGCGGAGCGACAGCTACAAAAGGCAAGAATGGCGCAAACGCAGCGACGCAAAACCCGAGCGGTCATTCGAGGAAAAGATGGACGACTGGTGCAGATTCCACCTCTTCAAGGGGGACGACGGAAAACTACGCTCCAATCACACCCTAAGGAACTGCAGGGAATTCGACCAAATGGCGACTGACTACATGATACGACTCAAAAGGTACGGCCCAGCACCTGCTCAGCCCACGCCTGCACCCACACCACAGCCGAACGCTGTGCCCGCTCTCATGGCGCCACAGCCGCCACCGCAACCACCACCACAGCCTGCTCCAGGCGCAAACCTCGCAGGTGCCATACAACCCGTACTACGGGCGGAAGATGATCAATATCCACAGCCCCACGGGCAGATGTACATGATACAAAAGGGTCGCCCTCCAACAGGCAGCAAAAGCTAATCACTCGACAAGTGAACATGGCTGTCATGGCACCTCCTGCCGTGCCTGAATTTCTGAAGGGATCGGAAACCATCATAAGCTTCAGTCGAGAGGATCATCCCCCAGCTGTAGTTCGACCAGGGCACGCGGCTCTGGTACTCGACGCGCAAATAGGAGGCTACGCCATGACCAAGGTCTTCATGGATGGAGGCAGCGGCATAAACATCATCTTCGCGGACACGCTCCGCAAAATGAACATGTCAGTCGAAAAGCTCCCAAAATCTTCAAATACCTTCCACGGTATTGTTCCTGGCAAAGCAATTAGCCCAGAAGGCACCATACAACTCGACGTTACGTTCGGGGACAAAAGCCACTTCAGGACAGAGTCAATTGAGTTCGAGGTCGTCGACTGGAAATCACAATACCATGCTATTCTTGGTCGCCCGACGTTTGATCGATTCATGGCGGTACCACACTACGCGTACCTCACGCTGAAGATGCCAGGACCAAAGGGAGTCATTACTGTCCGTGGAAACTTTCAAAGGTCCGATGCTTGCGACCGCGAGTTCAGCAAAATCTCCGAGATGTTCGGGGTGGAAGAATCACTCGCCGACTTGGCGATTTCCAACGACCGCACACCGTCCCATTAGTGAGTTCCTGTTTCTCTTGCCTTCACATGTTCTTTGTCTGATCATGATGATGTTAGTTATTGCCCATAGCTTCTTCCTCGTCCTCCAACTGGTTGAAGGATATCTCTACCCTGCTGGATTCGGTTTGCCAAGGTCCTGCACACGCATATCCTTCACAGGCCGTTCCTACCAGCGTCATTATCCTCAAGACCCTTCAGAGCAGGATGCTGAGTGACGAGTCGGCTGGCCTTGTGGAGCTGCTGAACATGGCTCTCGAGGTAAGAAGCTTCTCGTCTCTTGTCCGCCTTCTTCCCATTGTATGGCTTTGTATCTCAATCTTCCTTTTGTTCCCAGAAGGAGATGCAGGAGAACGATGTAGCCAGAGGTTCTGAAGGTGGAGAACGCTGCTCTGTGTCGGGCTTTGGAGCAACGGGATGATTCCTGAGGCTAAGGTTTCACAGAGGAGGAGGCCATAGCCCCCGGGTGCCACCCCTGCGTTTGTCTTCTTGACTGTCACGTTCCCGGAGGGGGGATTCCACTGTTTGTATCCCGGTAGAGTTCTTTGAGGCCCTGCTGTGTTTCTCTGTTGTCTTGGTCCCCTTCTGCACTGTGAACGGCTGACTGCCAATGATCTCGGTGTCCTGGCTACCCCCTTGGCGCACCTTTTGTGAGCGTGATTACCCCGGGGAATACAGTCCTCCCGGGGCCTGTGGATACTGCTGTTCCACGGAGCCCGAATATGTCACGTGTCCAAACGCGGACACCTAGGAAACCGGAATGCTCCCCTGTCGATGTTCGGTAGTGGGGCAATGGGGATCCTTGCGCTCCTCATCGGAGCAGAATGCATGGGAGACGAACAAGCACACGCGAGGTTTTTACCAAGGTTCTGGCCATCTAAAGATGATGAAGCCCTACGTCCTGCATGTGTGATCTTGATATTGATTTGGTGGAGAATGAGTACAATTGGTGCGGCTTTTAGCCTTCCTGGATGGCTGTCCTTCCCTGGGTCTACTTTGGAGATGGAACTCTCTCTCTCTCCTCTCTCTGACCGCTGGCCCAATTCTGTTCGCCAGCGGTAGCCTGTTTCCTACTAGTGGCCAATCGAGACACTCGACACAATAGTTGCATGCTACCCTTCAAATAACAATAGAAAAGAATTCCACACGTACCTACAGGTTGCACTTTTGCGACACACAAGCGACAAATTGCTTGCACGAATCTTAGCGCTCAAAATTGGATGATCAGCGTGTTGACCGAGAGCTAAGCTGAGAATTAGCAAAACCATATTAATTAACACAATAGTTGGAGAAAAGGATACACAGGTGAAGGATAAAAAGAAAATAAGGAAATGACTAGTGCTTAAACAAACCAAGTGGTGTTACATTTGCCATGCATTGCGCCAAATGCAGTATTAACAAATTTATATTTTCTGGATGCATTGCGTTTTAACAATGCAGGTTTTAAGTAAATCAGAGGCACCGACAACTATATGAAACAGTGTGCACTTGAATTAGAAAACATCCATTTGCAGGACGGACCAGCCGGCCATATTCACTGTGGTAATAAACAAAGTAGTGTTATTAACGATGCAGGTCCTAAATTAACCAAATGGCTTGATCGAGGCACCGACAGCCATATGGGAAAAATCTGCATTTCAATTACAAAACATCCGTTTGCAGCCTTGGAGGTAGGGACCTAGTTGTTTTTCTTTTTCAAGATGTTCAGGGCATCATCACCTGAGTAGTCACATGCTTGTCTCTCTCCGATGACAGTCATGAATCCATTTTTCATAGGATTTACTTACTACCTTGAATGGTGGTTGGAGGCGGGATGGGTCCCTGGAGGACGTGGAAGGGGAGGGGGAGGATGCTGCTGCCGTTGCCCAACGCCGCCGCGCTGGTCCTGCTGGCGCCGGCAGTCGCCGCCTCCAAGGACGGACGGCCGGCCGGCCGGCGGGTGGTGGGATTCGCGAGAGTCGTTTCGCCGGCGAACAGCCGCGGCCATAACGAGGGGGTCCTTGCGGTTCGGCCGGCGTTGGAGGGGGCGGTGCCGTGCGGCGGTCAGAGCGGCCTTGTCTCCACTCAGTAGGCTGGGTTTGGATTCGGTCGTGTAAAGCCCAGTTCTAATTTGGTACCCGGAACTTTTTTTTAGGGGTTAACCCCGGAGGGATTGTATGTCGCCTTGATTTTGCACCCTTGATTTTTTCTTAATTAAAAAACGGTGACAATCTCTTTAGTTTATTATACCCAGTGACCTCCGTATGACATAACTCTACCAGCTCAGCTGGTCGCGTGCTTTGAGGTTTTGCACCATTTTTTGTTCCCTTGAAGGGAGTAAAAACCTGGAAGTCGAACCATGTCAGGATTCATACTTTTAAGTCTCCAAAGTACTCTTTGCGAAAAATTCTTGTTTAGACATTACACTTGGTTGATCATTGTTTACTTTATTCAATAGATCATTGTCTTAGATCAATTCATTCAGATCATGTGCTTTACATTATTACTTGATCAAGATTGTGTTGGTAGCATGTCACTTTAAAAATTATTTTGTTCTCATTTACCTACTCGAGGACAAGCAGGAATTAAACTTGGGGATGCTGATACGTCTCAGACGTATCTATAATTTTTGATGTTCCATGCTTGATTATATATCATTGCCACATGTTTTTATAATGTTTTATATCATTTTGGCATAATTCATGGAAATAACATATGACAAGATGCCCAGTGTGAGTTCCTGTTTTCTGCTGTCTTTTTGTTTCATAAAAGCTGTTCGGTGAAGTTTCTTGGAATTGGCTAAAAATTCGCATGATTTATATTTACGAAGAAACAAGAGAGAATTCCATGTGTGACACACTGCTAAAATCACGTTCCTTATTTGACACCGCTAAAATATTTCTTCCCTGTATGTCTCTTCTCAATTTTTCTTTCCTTTTGTGACACTAACGTTAGGTCCGTTACACTGTTCCGTTAAAAAATAATCGGCTGGACAAAAATACCCTTGTCTCTGTCGATCGAACCAAAGGAACTAAGTACTCTCGCTGCTCACGCATGACTCACCGGCTAAACCTCCGCGGCCGCGGCGGCCGCCGTCGCGCGCCGCCCGCCGGCCCCGTCTCCGCAGCAGCTGCCGTCGCTGCTCGCGCATGGCTCGCCGGCCCAGCCTCCGTGGCCGCCGCTGTCACGCGCCGCCCGCCGGCCCCGTCTCCACGGCAGCTGCCGTAGCTGCTCGCGCATGGCTCGCGGCCCAGCCACCGCCGTCGCGAGACGCTCGCCGGCCCTGCCTCGGCAGCAGCTTAGGAAAACGACGGCGAGGTTGGGAAATCAGTACTGATTGGTCTCGTGCGCAGCCTCCGCAGCGGATGGTCGCCGTCCGGCGACGCGGGTCTTCTCTAGGAGCGGCGGTGGCCGGACCAGATCTGGTGGTGGCCGGTGAGCGCGTGGTGGTCACCGGTGAGCGCGTGGTGGTGGATGCGCTCGTTCCGGCGGCCGCGGTGGCGAACGGCGTGGTGGCGGATGCGCTCGTGGGTGGAGCGGTTCGGTGCGGCCGCGGCGGCGAACGGCGTGGTGGCGGATGCGCTCGTTCCGGCGGCGAACGACATGGTGGAGCACGCCAAGAAGCTTCGTGCTGCTCCCATCGGCGGCGGCGCACCGCGCGTCATCAGCGGCCATGCCCCGGACCTGGGCGGCGGCGCGCGCGTCCTCGAAGCGCGCTACCGCGCGCGCCGTGCTGCGCACCCGGAAGAGCGCCTCCACCTCGGGGGCCTCCGGCGCGTGAGGGCCGCTCCATCCGGACGCGAAGATGAGCTCGACGACGCGCCGCGACGAGTGGCCCTCCGGCAGCTCCGTCATTGCCAGGAACGCCGAGCTCGGCCGCGCCGGGGACGGCGCGAGCTGCGCCGGCTGCTAGGGCTTCTTATCCTTCTTCCCAGGCTTGGACGACGTGGCCGTCTTCTTCTTCTTCCTGGCAGGCCGTTCCTGCTCCCTTGCTCTAGCTTTACTGTAGCCTGAGAGGGGAAAGTGAAAGCAAACTCTGTACACGGACGATGGAGAGTGTTTGGCTACATTATGCATGAGGGTAAAAAAGACTTTTCACGTATCTCTTTAACACCGTTGCTGCACAATGAACTGGAGTGTCACCAAAGGAAAGAAAAATTGAGAAGAGACATACAGGGAAGAAATATTTTAGCAGTGTCAAATAAGGAACGTGATTTTAGCAGAGTGTCACACAGGGAATTCTCTCAAGAAACAAAGACGGAGCCAGGAGGACGCCAGCAGGGGGGCCCCACAGGGGCCAGACGCCCCCAGGCGCGGCCAAGCCTGGGCCGCGCGTGGGCCTCACCTGGCAGCCTCCGGCACCTCCTCGAGTCGCCCTGTCGCCTATAAATCGTATTCGTCCCGAAAACCCTAAAGACCTGATCATATTCTCCAGAAAACATCCGAGGCCGCCGCCGTCGCCAACCCTAGATCGGGATGGTCCTGAAGCTCTTCCTGGCACCCTGCCGGAGGGGGAGATAGAGGCATCTACACCACCATGCATTCCTCCGGAGTGATGCGTGAGTAGTCCACCATGGGACTACGGGTCCATGACAGTAGCTAGATGTTGTCTCTTCTCCTTGTACTCCATTGTTTAGATCTTGTGAGCTGCCCTACATAATCAAGGTCATATTATCTGTAATTGCTACATGATGTGTTTGCTTGGATCCGATGAATTGTGGAAATCACTACTCTTGTTCATCTATGTGTTATATTTTATCTATGATCTTGCATGCTCTCCGATGCTAGTGGATGCTTTGGCCAAGTAATTGTTAGTGTCTTCAGAGAGAGTATTTATACTAGATAGTGGGTTCATGCCTTCTTGAGCAGAGTGCGACTGATAGAAATGCTCATGCCGAGATTGTGCTGTTGCCACTGGGGAGAATACAGCGGTGTTATTTCCTTGTGTTATTTACATTGCTTACATTATGCACTTTGCTTATTGCGATGATCTGTTGCTTGCAACTTAATACTTCTGGGAGACATGCTGGATAGCGATCTCGAGGGTGGATTATTAGTCATAAATGCAAATGGATAACGGTCTATGTATTTGACGTAATGCCCATATTAGATGAAACAGTGAACTATATTGTTTTATGATAGCATTGTTATGCGCCCACAATTTTGTCAATTGCCTTGCTGTAATTTGTTTACCCATCATGCATATCTTCTAGAAAGACACCACTAGTTATCTGTGGACCCCGGTCCTATTTTCCTACACTGTTTTAATAGCTTTCCGGTACTCATTTGCTCGCTGGTCATATTTTACTCTCATCATATTTTACACTTGCACATTTAATTCTTTGTGTTCAGCAAGCCGGAGAGATTAACAACCTCTCTGTTTCGTTGGGGCAAAGTAGTTTGTTTGTGACTGTGTGCAGGTCCACGTCAATTATTGTAAATGGCGCCGTTGACACCTTGCTAAGCCTTCTCCAAGTCCTACTGGATTCGATAACCTTGGTTTTATAATCAAGAAAAAACTGCTGCTACACTACATCATACCTTCCTCTTGGGTTCCACAGCAAACGTGTGATCCACGCCATCATGCGCGTGTTGTGCATGTGCTGCTTTAAACTTTTGTCTGGGTGACGAGTTACATAATTAACACTGGTCCTTTTTTTAGTGCTAGGCGCAGGTCGGCCAAAAGGCCCGAATCTAGGTTTCCTTTGTCACCATTAGATCATCATCGTGTATTAAGAATTATTGTCACCATTAGATCACCATCGTCGTCAAGAATGAAACGCGCACACTTCTTTTTGACAAAAATCACCCGAAGACATCTTATATGTGATATTGATCAAGGAAAACAACTAGTACAAAGGAGACGCAACACAACCAGCACAAAATAAAAAACAATGAAACTCATACTGGTCGTCTTCTTCCTCAAATCGATCCATGGTTGACAGAGCTTGAATACACTGAACAAGCAGCAAAGGACTGAGCCACCTGCAAACGCCCTCACCAACCAAGGTTTTGAACACAGCAATAGCCACCAACCGCGAATGACGAGATCGAATAAAAACAGATGGAACATCAGCTGGAGACACGCCCTAAACAGCAGCGTAGGCTTGCAATCCTTCACCCCCAATCCAGGAGAAAGCGAACCTTATCATATACCAAAATGAATGAAGAGATCGAAGATGTCCAACCACATACCAGCGAATAACTTCCCTTGAACGACACACCAACTGTCAAGCTCCAATGGAGACAACAAATCTGATGACACCTACCCTTACTGGCCCTTCGCTAATGCCAGAAACGTTGACGAGGTAGGGAGAGGCCGGAGAGACCTTATTCCAATGCGCCATTGTCGCCACCACCTCGCCGATGCCGCTAGGGAGACCAAACCAGACTCTAATACTAGGGTTTTAACAATGCCAAGCGTAGATCCGAGGTCCCCACCCCCTCCCACCGCGAGAGCAGCAAGAAGAGGAGGCGGGGACCCGCCGATACCCGGACGAAGAAGACAGAGACGGCAGGCGACCCGCACACTCTTGCAAATTATTAAAATTTCAGATACGCAACAACCCATCTTAAGCGAAAGGGTATATCACATTGCCACTGATCTTCCGAATATTTACAGCAAAAATTGCAACTGGTAATTTATCATAATTATTGCAACAAACTCCGAAGTATTGCAATAAAATTATAATATCGGCCCGTGTACAAAAGATATACTACTTTAACAACGGAACATTTAGAAAATAGGAATTTTACAAAAAACAAAGGTTGGTTAGACCACTTTTTTTATTTTGCTTCAAATTAGTTTGCAACAAAAATACCAATAATTTTAACAAAAATCACAAACTTTACAACAACAAAAATCATGAGTTTGTAGCAATTAAAAATTGGGTACGGGAACATATGTTTCATTTGCAACAAAATCACCAACTATTTCACAAAAAAACATATCTTTGCAACATTGGGAGTACGTAAAAATCTTGCAACATGTTAGAATAACTTACGCAACATCGAAAATGGCACGAGGCACGATGCCTTTGCCCGTGGCGTCATGTTGTTTGAATTTTAAAATAAGGGTCCAATTTCACGTGGTGAACTGGATGTACTTATAGATCCATCTAGATTTCAAATGTGTGTGTGTTCATAGAATCGTAGGCATGAGTGACTAGCCGTCAGTGACTCGATCTTGACGCTCGATCTGTAGCTAGATGCACGTCTACTCGACAGCCCTCACATGCATGCATGCATGCATGCATGCATGCTTAGTTAGTTTTTGAGATCTATCGTTGGGTTCAGCTGCCACCAGATCTGACAGAAATCGTATATATATATATGATCGATCGATGGTCCTAGAAACCGGCGCCAGATCTGACAGAAATTGCTAGACGTACGGTAGTCCTACAAGACTTGGGATTCCGGGTGGAGTTGCATCTGAATATATTTGATTCGCTGTAACTTGTCCTAGATCAGTGCAGGTGCTAATTAAGTTAATTTGATTAATCAAATAGCGGATCAGTGCAGCCTTGATTCAGGTTAAGAAAACGAATCTGCATCTCATTATGTTCCTTCTAGGTCATCCTCGGCTACGGCAGATTGAATGCTATTTTCAAACAAGTATCTTCCATTATAAACTGCTAGTGCACGGTTTTCTTCTTAACAATAGATAAGCGCAAAGCTTTTGATGTTGTTTCTGTAATCCTGTTGTCACTAGGGTTTAGCATCGGGTTTCAGTTTCAGTTTCGTCAGGGTTTTAAGTGTCGAGTTTCAGAGTTTCAGACTTAGCCGTTATTTTCTGTTGGACGTTGACGCGGCTTGTGCGATCACGTCCGAGTTTGTAGGATCTCCGTGGGGCTCGTTCCGATCGTGGGATGGCACGATTCAGTAGGGAACGTGGCGATCACCGCGGCATGCTTTGTTTTTCCCAGTTCAATAAGAGGAAGAGAAAACCAGAAAACGCCGTAAGGTTTACACGGCAAAAAACCATTGTCTATCTCTGTGTGTGTTCTTCGTGAGTTCATCGAGAGAGAACGAGCGATACTGACAGTTGGCATCAGAGCCTTCTACGATCCTGCGCTCATGTCGAACGGACGGCAGCGCACGCCATCGATTCCTCCCAACGGAGGGGAGGAAACGGCGCAGCTGCAGCGGCGCCAGGAGCGGCGGCGGCGGCCGCTGCCGCGCCGGCGCAACCGCGGGCACGAAGCCGCGGACGGAGCGTCCTCAGGCGGGGCGGCAACGAGGTCGTCGTCCACGAGCGTGTCGTGCAGGAGCGCGCGAACTACGGCGGCAACATCATCTAACCCACGCTGACGGCGACGAACTACATCGACTGGGCACTGGTAATGAAGATTAACCTCCGTGCACAGGGTCTCTGGGAGGCGGTGTCTGGCATGGGAGTGCCAGGCGATCGCGAAGACATGGCGGCGCTCTCGGCGCTGATCCGCGCGGCGCCGCCAGAGATGGTGCCGGTCCTCGCTGTCAAGGACACGGCGCATGAGGGTTGGGAGGCGATCCAGATGATGCGCGTGGGCGTAGACCGCGTGCGGGAGGCCACGGCGCAACGATTGCGCCGGGAGTTCGAGCAGATGACGTTCAACGACGGCGAGTCGCTCGACGCCTTCGGCATGCGCATCACCGGCGTCGTCAACAACCTCCGCGAGCTCGGCGACACCGTGGAGGAGATCAGGGTGGTCCAGAAGTTCCTGCGGGAAGTCCCAAGTCAGTACGCCCAGATCGCCTGTTCGATCGAGACCCTCCTCGATCTGAACGGCATGTCTGTGGAGGAGCTGATCGGGCGGCTACGATCCGCCGCCGAGCGCTTCTCCATCGGATCCACGGAGAGGGCCGGGAGCCGGCTGCTGCTCACGGAGCAGGAGTGGCTCGCTCGCGGCAAGCAGCGCGAGCAAGGAGGTGGCTCTGGCTCGGGCAACGCGGGAAAGGGCAAGCCCAAGCCAAAGGCGAAGCCACCGGGCAACGGCCGTGACGGCACCCAACGCGCACAGGCGGCGATCGCGACTGGACGAACGTCAAGTGTTACAATTGTAACAAGTACGCCGGGCACATCTCCAGGAACTGCCCCGAGCCACGGCGTGAGCGCAAGGGACGAGCTAACCTTGCGCAAGAGGAGGAGGAAGATCCAGCGCTGTACGTGGCGCGCCTGCACTCGCTCACCGTGGCGAGTCCGAGCGTGGCTGCGCCCACAGAGCGCGTTCTCCTCAACGAAGAACGATCCCAGGCGAGATCGGCAAAGGACGGAGGTGACTGCGACACCGTCTGGTTCCTGGACTCCGGAGCGAGCAACCACATGTGCGGCAGGCGCGAGTTCTTCTCCAAGCTGGACACGAGCGTTCATGGCTTCGTCAAGCTCGGGGACGATTCTTCAGTGGAGATCCAGGGGCGCGGCACGATCGTCTTCACGGGCAAGAATGGTGAGCATCTCACGCTTACAGAGGTGTACTTCATCCCACGAGTCTGCAGCAGCATCGTGTCGCTGGGACAGCTGGACGAGATCGGCTACGACACCCACATCCGGCACGGCGAGCTACGTCTACGCGACCCTGATGGTCGCCTGCTCGCTCATGTTCCACGGAGCCGCGGACGCCTCTACATCCTTCGTCTCGCTCTGGCGCGGCCCGTGTGCCTCACGGTGCACGG
Organism: Poa pratensis; assembly: GCA_947311845.1. Lineage (NCBI taxonomy): Eukaryota > Viridiplantae > Streptophyta > Magnoliopsida > Poales > Poaceae > Poa > Poa pratensis. Next base: position 3,708,019 of record CAMZMU010000048.1, read on the forward strand.
CGGCGAGGACAACTGGCGCTAGCACGCACGGTACGGCCACATGCACTTCGAGGCGCTCCGGCGGCTCGCTCGCGGCAACATGGTGCACGGACTGCCCCTGATCGACGAGGTGCCTCGCCGGGAAGCACAAGCGCGCGTCGTTCCCACGTCAAGCATGGAACCGCGCGGATGAACAGCTCAGTCTGGTGCACGCTGACCTCTGTGGCCCGATCGATCCACCGACGCCTGGAGGTAAACGGTATTTCCTCCTCTTGGTGGATGATCATAGCCGGTATATGTGGATCTTTTTGCTCGCCTCCAAGGACCAGGCATCGGCGGCGATCAAGATGTTCCAGGTGGCGGCCGAGCTGCAGAGCGGGCGCAAGCTCAAGATGCTGCGCACAGATCGGGAGGGAGAATTCACCTCCAACCAGCTCGGCGAGTACTTCGCTGATCGTGGTGTGCAACGGCAACTGACGGCGCCATACACGCCGCAGCAGAACGGTGTGGTTGAACGCCGCAACCAAACCGTGGTCGGCATGGCACGCTGCTTGTTCAAGGCCAGGGCGTGCCCGTCAAGTTCTGGGGGGAGGCCGTCACGACGGCGGTTTACATCCTGAACCGCGGCACGACGAAGAGCGTCGCCGGCAAGACTCCGTACGAGGCGTGGCATGGACGGAGGCCGAGCGTGCAGCACCTGCGCGTGTTCGGCTGCGTGGTCCACGTCAAGACCGCGCGCCCGAACCTGAAGAAGCTGGAGGACAGGAGCACGCCCATGGTGCTGTTTGGATACGAGGCTGGCTCTGCCGCCTATCGTGTCTACGATCTCGCCACGGACCGCGTCCACATCTCCCGCGACGTCGTGTTTGACGAGGACGCTGGTTGGAGCTGGACGGCGACACGGCCGTCAGACGAGCCACACAGCGAACCCGAGAACTTCGCTGTCGAGCATTTCTGCTTCCCATCATCGGGGAGCAGCACGGCGAGCTCGGAACCGCGCACGGTGATGCGGTCTGCTCCCTCTCCCACGCGAGGCAGCCCGGCGCCTGCCTCGAGCACTCCGCTCCGCTCGAGCTCTGCACCTGTCTCTGAAGACAGGAATGCTGCCACGACAGAAGAATGCGAGCAAGCTCCTGCCGCGGCAGAAAACGGCCACCCAATGCGCACCCGCGCCAAGAGTGGCATCGTGCAGCCCAACACGCAGTTGGCTGATTACGTGCTGCTTGACGAGGAAGAAGAAGTGCAACCGTACCTGATGTTTGCAGAGGAGCCTGCGTCCTTCGACGAAGCAAAGGGGGAGCGAGGCTAGTGCACGGCCATGGATGAGGAGATGTTAAGCATTGAGGCAAACCAGACCTGGCGGCTAAGTGAGCTGCCGCCGGGACACCGTGCCATTGGACTGAAGTGGATCTACAAGCTCAAGCGTGATGCAGATGGGCAGGTGATCAAGCACAAGGCTCGACTCGTGGCCAAGGGGTACGTGCAGCGCCAAGGAGTGGATTTTAATGAAGTGTTTGCTCCTGTGGCGAGGATGGAGACGGTGCGCGCACTGATTGCGTTCGCAGCGCACCGCGGCTGGCCGATCCATCACATGGACGTGAAGACAGCATTCCTCAACGGTGATCTCCACGAGGAAGTCTACGTCGAGCAGCCTCCGGGGTTCGTCGTTCATGGACAGGAGCACAAGGTGCTCCATCTGCAGAAAGCGCTGTATGGACTTCGTCAGGCCCCGAGGGCGTGGAACGCCAAGCTCAACGACAGCCTCCACAGCCTCGGGTTCAAGCGCAGCGACGCGGAGCACGCAGTGTACAGCCGAGGCAATGACGATGCAATGCTGTTGGTCGGTGTGTATGTGGACGACCTGATCATCACGGGATCAAGCCTCGAGGAGGTGACGAGGTTCAAGCATGAAATGACGAGCTTGTTCAAGATGAGTGACCTCGGTGAGCTCAGTTACTACCTGGGCATTGAAGTGCAGCAGAAGGACGGCATGATCACGCTTTGTCAAGTCTCCTACGCGAAGAAGCTGTTGCAGAAAGCTGAGATGGAGGACTGCAACCCGTGTGCAGTTCCAATGGAGCCGAGGTTGAAGCTGAGCAAGACCGGCGAGGGGAAGCCGGTGGATGAGACGTTCTATCGCAGCATGGTGGGGAGCCTGAGGTACCTCGTGCATACAAGGCCAGATATCACGTTTGCTGTTGGCTATGTCAGTCGATTCATGGAGAAGCCAACATCTGAACATCTAGCAGCGGTGAAGCACTTGTTGAGGTACATTGCAGGCACTCTGAATTTTGGTGTGTCCTATGAGCGTGGAGCAGGCACACCGAAGCTGCTTGGGTACAGTGACGCTGATTTGGCCGGCGATGTCGACGATCGGAAGAGCACGACTGGTATGATCTTCTTCCTTGGACAGAGCCCAATCAGTTGGCAGTCACAGAAGCAACGAGTGGTGGCGACGTCGTCGTGCGAGTCTGAATACATCGCAGCTGCCACCTCGGCCTGTCAGGGCATTTGGCTTAGCAGGCTAATCGGGGAATTTCAGAACAAGAAGAAGAGAGCGCCGAAGCTGTTGGCGGACAACTAGTCGGCGATCTCCCTCAGCAAGAACCCCGTGTTCCATGATCGTAGCAAGCACATCGACACCCGCTATCATCTGATTCGTGACTACATCGAGAAGGGTGACCTCGAGCTGGACTACATCAACACGGAGGCGCAGCTCGCTGACATCCTGACGAAGGCCCTCGGGAAGGTTCGTTTCCAGGGGCTAAGGAGCAGAATTGGCGTTGCTGAAATAAGGTAGATGACAACATGATTAGGGGGAGATTTGTTGTTTCTGTAATCCTGTTGTCACTAGGGTTTAGCATCGGGTTTCAGTTTCGTCAGGGTTTTAGGTGTCGAGTTTCAGAGTTTCAGACTTAGCCGTTATTTTCTGTTGGACGTTGACGCGGCTTGTGCGATCACGTCCGAGTTTGTAGGATCTCCGTGGGGCTCGTTCCGATCGTGGGATGGCACGATTCAGTAGGGAACGTGGCGATCACCGCGGCATGCTTTGTTTTTCCCAGTTCAATAAGAGGAAGAGAAAACCAGAAAACGCCGTAAGGTTTACACGGCAAAAAACCATTGTCTCTCTCTGTGTGTGTTCTTCGTGAGTTCATCGAGAGAGAACGAGCGATACTGACATTTGACCCTTTAATATAAACTAAACTGTCCATCAGCATTAGAAACTACACGCAGTTGGATAAGTTTGTTCTTTCCAACTTGGATATTTAGTTTCCACTTGTTTCTGCTGCTGATGCCAGGAATATATTCAAAGAAAACTGTCTGAGAGCAGGTAAAGCTGATGAACTGAAAAACCTGGGGTTCTGCACGTACCAAAATCAGACCCTTGCCCCGAGTCAACCGAATGAGTTTGGCATGCTGGGATGCAATGCCATGTGGCTCACACTCAAGAGTTAGGGCATACCGTGAGGATAGGCACCTGAAGAAAACACAGAAATTATAGTGTGTAGAAATATTATTGAATAAAGTGAGAAGAAATAGTAAGAGGGAAAGCACCGAAAGTTCATAATACCTGAAGATCATCTTGAAGTGGACAAGAACAGGGCACCTCCAGAGCCCCATGAAGGCATCGGTGATTAAGCGTTGATAAAATGCTAGTGTCACCGTCGAGCAATGGTCGACTGGTTTGCTTCATTTCCAAAGAGACTCTTGCGGTGAGCTACAGTTACTTGCTCGTTCTGGACGATTTCTTCTATTTCTTTCCCTCTTTCTTTCGCCTTTATTCGGGAAAAATAAGTATATCTATGGAGCCTGTTCTGCTCGTCTCAATCTGGTCACTTTTGTTGTCAGTTAGCATTCTCCACCAAATAATGCGTACCTGGGTTCCCTATCACCTGAACATTTATATATGGCTAGCTAACCGAGGAAGCAATTTTCACTTCAGAAGGTAATTCTATAAATTGTGAAAATAAGAAAGATGTAATACCCACCTCATAGTTTTCATTTTTACTGTTCTCACATTCAGAGGATGCACCTAATAACATACATCGCGGCTCTGCCCGAGCATAGAACGCATATCAAAACTTCGGAGATTGTGCATATCTCATTAAAAAAAATTAGCTAAGGGGTTCCCCCCGATTTCCATTAATAGAAACCAAAAACGATCCGTACAAGCAACGAAAAGCAAGAAAAAAACTAAAGCAAAAGGAAAAAAGCAAAGACTTTTGAGATAATCAACATCCACGCAGGGATTTGATTCTCACAGGATCAACCTAGTACCAGCCAGAAAAGCTAAATCACGGTTGCCTAAACCTAAACAAGGAGACAGCTGAGCTGTAGGACGTGCATATCTCATAATACATTGAACTAACCTCACAAATTAGACTACTCTTACAAGAGGAAGGAGCGCTTTTCCTGGTTCCTCAACGGATAGTTGATTGTCTGAATCCCTTCCAATCAGAAGCGTCATCTTCAGACATGTCATCCACCTTTTCCCCTTCTGCTTCACCAGCATTGCCACCTCGTCGAGTGAGAGCAGGACATGAATGGTGATGTAGATGAACACAGCAATGACGAGCGCAAAAATGTACGCCGATGTCTTCAACTTCCTGCAGCTGCCTGCGGCATACGCCCCTAGTAGACCAAGCAGGTCCAACACCATCGCCGTCTTCATGGCAAGGAGCGATCTCTTGTACTTGCTTATCGTGTTGTTCAGAAGGAGGATGACCATGACCATGGAGGCCATGAATGCTGTGGCATTACAATAGAAGAATATCCTGTACCGTGTCCGGTCAATATCATGGAGGATCGGGTCACCTGCAAAATGGTTATCCCTGTCATCAGGCCAAGCTCCACCTGGCGGGAGCAGCCCGGCTTGGAATGTGACAGTGATTGCAAGTGTTCCAATCAGCATCAAATCTTTACGCCATTTGCGCTCTCTGCTCTTCTCCCTAACCTGGTTGCTATTACATTGGTCCACAGACGTAACCTGGATGCCATTTCTCTGATTCACAGACAGACCTTGGCGCATGAAAGACTTGTACATCCGCTCCAGGATGGCATCCAGCTTGGTTTTTGCAAATGTCAGAACCAGGACTTGGATCATGACATAGGCAAACACCGCAACAACGGCAAGAATGACATACACAGATGTCGACAGTTTCCTGCAGCTTCCAGCAGCAAAAGCACCCATGAGGCTGATCAGATCGACGAACACACACGTGCGCAGTGCGTAGCATTTGAGACCTCTGTGACACAGCCTCTTGCTGATAAGCAACAAAATCACGGCCAGGGACGCCATGAAAGCGGTAGAGTTGAAGTAGAAGAACACCCTGTAACGCTGTCGGAACTCGTCCCGGAACACCGGGTCGCCTGCTCGGTGGCCGTAGTTGTTGTCGGTCCAAAACCCACCTGGTGGGCTAATGCCAGCTTGATATGTGACAGAGGCAGCTAGAATGGCGAGCAACATCAGAAACTTGCGCCTCTTCTGCAAATCAACTTCATCCACTCTCTCGGAAGAACCTGTAATATAGTGGAGGAACTTGGACATGGAATCATCTATCTTCTCTATTTGCCTCTTCAACCGTGTCTTGAGAGCTAGGTATAGCAGGGCATGGAGAACGACATAGGTGAAAACTAGGAGGACCAGGACGAACACGTAAATGGATGTCGAGAACTTCCTGCTGCTTCCGGCAGCGTAGGCCCCCATGAGACCAAAGAGGACCAGGGCCATCGCCGTCTGCAGCACATAGCGCTTCATGGCACGCATCGTGATCAGCTGACTCTGGAGAAGGATGATGATGACCAAAGAGGCGACGAATGCTGTGGCATTGCAGTAGAAGAATACCTTGTAGCGCTTCGGGTTGACGATCTCCAGAATTGGATAACCCGCAGAGTGTCCATCACTGTTATCTGTCCAGAACCCTCCTGGTGGATTCAGCCCAGCTTGATACGTGACTGTGGCCGCAAGGATGCCGAGCAACAGAAGGTACGTGCGGAGCTTCTGCAGATCATCCTTACCATCATCCGCAGTGCTCGACACGTCGTTGCTGCTGCTGGATCCATGCTCTGGTTCAGGCGATAGCAGGTTATTCAGCTTCTCAAGCATTTTCTTCTTCTTCTCTTTCACACATTTGAACTGAGCGCAAAACTGAACGATAAACTGAATGATGAGGTAGAGCAGGACCGCACCGACAAGCGCGAAGACATAGATCGATGTGTGGACCTTCCTGCAGCTTCCGGCAGCATACGCCCCCATGAGCCCAAAGAGGCTGACCAGCACACACAGCCGCAGAGCATTGGACTTGACGACATGAGACACCTTGGTTTGGCTGAGGAGCATGATGATGATGACAAGGGATCCAGCAAAAGCAGTGGAATTGCAGATCAAGAACGCCTTGAACCGGCGTGGGTAGTGGTCTCGCAGCACCGGATTGCCGGCGATGTGGTTGTTACCATTATTATCATACCAGAAGCCACCTGGAGGGCTCAGCCCTGCCGCGTACGTCACCGTCACAGCCAATATGGCGAGAACTAGCAACGAGCTGCGGTTTCTTTCGAGTTCTTCTTCTTCTTCTTCCGGTTGCTCATCTGCTATCTTTTCTAGTCCAGGCATCACGAAAACGCTCCCAAGAATCTTCTTCCAGCCCTTATGGATGCCTGAGAACAGCTCTTGCAGCCACGGCGGCGCGAAGTGGAGAAAGAACACGACGTGGAAAGCGACGTAGGCGAAGATGCCAAGCAGGAGCACCCAGATGTAGACGGAGGTCATTACATCCCTGCAGCTGCCGGCAGCGTACGCGCCCATGAGCCCAAGCAGGCAGACCATCATGGCGAGCTGCAGAGACCGGAGCCAGATGGCGTTGCGGCTCAGCTCCCGCACCAGGAGCAGGATGAGCACCATGAGCGAGGCCATGAACGCCGTTGTGTTGCAGTAGAAGAAGACGAGGTACCGCCGCGGGTAGCTACTCCTCAGCACGATGTCGCTGGCGATGTGGCCGTGGCTGTTGTCCTGCCAGAAGCCACCCGGCGGGGCCAGCCCTGCCTGGTAGGTCATGGCCGCGGCCAGGATGGCCAGCAGCAGAAGGTACTTGCGCAGCTTCCACAGCAGCTCCGCCTCGTCGGCGCCGCCGGTGGCGGCGGCGGCACCTTGTTCTTCTTCTTCTTCTTCCTCCGGCGGTGCTTGGTGGTGCTGCTGCTCGCGATCGGGGGTGTGGGCAGGGACATGGCCATTGCTGTTTTGTTCCTCCATGGATTTGAGCTGAGAGATTCCTTCCCTAGTTCTTGTCTGAAGAGTGAAGACTGGTCTTTCTTTGGTCTCTGGGCACACCTCAGCTACATTCCACGAAAGAGACAGGGAAGTGCACAAAAGATAAACAAATGGAGCTTTTTCAAACTTGGACAAAAAAATGGCTCCTTTCATACTGGCCGGTTCTTTTCTTATATAGTACCAAGAAACGGAACTACTTGTTGAGACGCCATCAAAAGCAGTGTCAGTCTATGCATCCTAGTACTCACAGCTTAGTCTAATATAAATGCAGTGGAGTGGAGCAGCAAATTAAGAAAGGTAGATGTGTGTCATTACAGCAGAGCATTGTTGGAGCACTGTACTTTAACACGTCCAGACCTGTCATATTCAGTTAATAAGGTTAGTCAGTATCTTTATGCTCCAACTACAGAACATTGGACAGCAGCCAAACGCATTCTTAGATATGTGAAGGATACTTTGAATGTTGGAATCACATTTGCAAAATCTTCTTCTACACTTCTTAGTGCTTTTTCATATGCAGATTGGGCAGGTTCTCTTGATGATAGGCGATCCACTGGTGGGTTTGCTATATTTGTTGGACCAACTCCTGGAGTGCCAGAAAACAAGCTGCAGTGTCTAGATCCAGTACTGATGCTGAATATAAAGCTATGGCCAAATGCTACAGCTGAATTGATATGGGTTGAAGCTCTTCTTGATGAATTAGGAGAAATGTTAAAAGAGAAGCCATGTCTTTGGTGTGACAACTTGGGTGCTACCTATTTATCTGCCAATCCCGTGTTTCATGCTCGTACTAAGCATATTGAAATTGATTTTCATTTTGTCAGAGAAAGATTTGCAGATAACTTGCTGGACATCAAGTTTATTTCCAGTAAAGATCAAGTTGCAGATGGAGTCACAAAGACACTTCAGTCAAGAAACTAGATGAGTTTAAGTGTAATCTCAATCTTTCAAAAGGTTTAGATTAAGGGGTGTTATAAATATGTTTAAAGGTTTTTCCCTTTACCGTATACCATACGTCTTGTGTATGGATACGTCTAAAACTCATGTAAACATCCGTTGCCCTTTCGGCCCATATTAACACAGCGGCCACCATTGCTGATGTCCGATCGAGGTCAGCGTTTTTTGATTCCCTAGAAACGTTTCCTACAGATATTAAAATTCATCCATGCTAGCTAGCTTTACCTACCACGATAGATTTGATTGAGTGAACTGTTCTGTACATTATGCCTTGCATTTAGCAAAAGTTTAAGTCAGATGATCTGGGTGGAGAGAAAATCATGGTAGATTATGCCTTATCATAGTTGCATATGAACTAAATATAACACTGCATATAATGATGAAAATATTGTTTTATAAACTAGATGTATTCTTCAGTTTATGTTGATCTGAATATTTTGAATGGTAGAAACCAGTTAAACCTGCCATTTATGTAAATATTCATGTACTTGTGCTATCCGCTTATCTAAGTGTCATTAGGCCGAGTGTTCTCTGATGTTGACATATACTTTTCTAAAGCAATTATGTTTTAACTGAATGTTTTCTAATGTCTGCACTCATTTATTCCAGCCTTGCTGATCTGGTTGTTCATGCTGTTGTAGCTCCTCTGTTGTACCGATGTATATCTTCCCTGGAAGAAAAAGTCAATCCTGTGACCACGCAGATAAATCGAGCTCTTCACCTTCTTTGTGTTTTCTGATTTTTCCGTACTGTTCTTTCAAGATGTCCATATGTGCTCCACTGTTAAAAAGCATTCAGTTAAGCAAAGCATGTTATTCTTTAGTCTGAAGTGTCCACATTTATTAATTCATTAGTTGTAGAATTGATTAAGGTGATTGGATTTTAATTGCTTTGTAGTGAATCCAGATGCTACTTGAGAAAACCAGCTCACATGATGGAGGACAAGCTGGTTGTGCAAGCAAGCTGAGTTCTTAGCTGAACATGATTTTGTAAATATTTATTATTCAATATTCGCTTTAGTTACTCAGTTATCTACTAAGTACTCTATGTGATGAATCTAAACAAGTTCAGGGATTGAGAGTTTCTAATTCGATTCCATGAGCAGCAACGCGGGGATAAGGTTATTGCATTTGCCAATAATTCATATGCAGTGAAGCTCCGTTAACCAATAATTTATGGTGCCACAAGGTAACCTCTCAGCTTATGCGACTACTCACGTGCCATTGGTTCTGTACTTATATATCTTTGCATCTTTCGGCCATGCTGAGAGAACACGACTCTCATATCAATTCAAGAATAGCCTGGTTCCCACCGTCAAAAAGCTGAACGGTTGGGACGTATTCTTAGTGTAAAGGCCATGTAGATTGAAACTTGTGGTTGCTGCATAAGCAAACTGGTTGCAATTGGTGTATTGCTTCTGTTCATATTCAAAATTTAGCATAGTTTTCCATATTCTTGATAACTCATCTTAAATATGTAGTCAAGATCGATCCACGTCGCCCATCTATGAATACAGGCGCGTGCTATATTAAAAAATGAAACCTGCAAAACAAAGAGAATTAAATTATTTCAGTTTACATATGAAATTATTTTGAGATAAAACTGATGCACATAATTTAACTGGAACGAATGAAGTTTTTAGTGGTGAATTTTTAGGTGTTCTCTTTGTGGTGATATGCATTATGTATTTTCTCCCCATTGTGCGTTTAAAGAAGCCTTACATATCCGTTTATAATGGACTTGGAGACCGTACAATGTTTTATTTATGATTTATGTTTCAATGACAAAGGTAGAATCATAATACATGATATCCCCAGCGTACCCACTACTGTTGTTATTCCATACTAGGAATTATAGGAAAGTTTAATAAATAATACATTTTGCGGTAAATATTCCGCATAAATGTCGGTGTTTAGTCAGTCACATGCAACAGATGAGTTGAGCTTCTAACTTAGTTTCCACTATCAAATTTCTTTACCATTGTGCAAAATTGCCACGATATAATTGATATTCTTTGAGCGTTACTGCAGCATGTAGTTATAATACTTCGTCTAAGTTCAAGTTCTGCCACTATTATTCTTCGTCAATTCTTATATCAAATAGCACGGTATAAAAAATGTATTATAACAAAAAAAACTTGCATATGTATTTATGTGTAAGAAGGGATCTTGCATATTACAACACAATAATAGTTGGTATGTTCTTCAGTAATGAAGGGGTTGATATGGCCTTAAAGGTATAGAACCAAATGAAGGAGAAGGGTGATCTCCCATGTAGGCACATCTTTTCGGCGCTAATCAGTGGATTATTTTTTTAGAACAGCCTGGAAGAAGCTTCCGTATATTTCCAAGAGATGTTGGACAAAGGAATTAGGCCACCTGGTAATCTTTTCAGTAATTTGAAGCAAGCTCTTATGGAGGGAACAAGAGATGGCTTTCAAGTTGGATACATTACGGTAAACACCTCTCCGCCATTGAAAAATCGTCCAAATGATGTAACGGCAACAACTTTACAATCCGAATCATTTTTTGCATGTTGCATGCAAAACCCCAATTTTGTCATGAATATGCCCCCTCCAGTCCTCGAGGTCAAAAACCTGATATGAAGCAAATTCAGTCAATGTAGCTAATCAAGCTACTTAGTGTTTGGTAATTTCTGTAATTTTTGCATGGTGTTTCCAAAGTTGAAGATGATCTGGAAACTGCAAACCAGAATATACTAGCTTTCATAGGATTCTGTTGTTATGCGTACATTTGTCAGTGCTTATAACTGCAGATTTTTGTCGAACCGTACCTTATTACCTGAGTTGATCCAAAAGGCCGTATTTCAACGGTGCCTAAACAACAATCTACCAACTTGAAAGGCGTAGCGTGTCACCATGTAATTTTCTTCGCTATTTTCCAAAGAAACAAGGCGATATTCAATTGGTGATCTTCATAAGATTAGTTAACCTGAAAAACAATATTTTCCAACCGTACCTAAACAAGTTTTTATGAAATAGATTAACCTGAAGGGAATTCAAATTTGAATAAACTCCAAATTGTACAATTTTCGAAATCTATTTGATCATTTCAACTCAAATTTCACATTTACATATTCCAGAATTTTAAATACATTCCAAATCTGATCATTTTGTTAACATTAAAAGAATACAAATTTGAATACGTTCCAATACGACCAATTTTCAAAATCTCAACATTCTTCTAAGCACAAATATTTTCGAATTCAAGTAATATTCATATTTCAACAATTTTTGAAAAAAGATATTTGAAATTTATGCCACATGCGCGGCATTTTGACAAAAAAATAAGATTGAATAATTGAGATTGGCCTATATTTGGCTAATTTTATGGAAAAAAAACAATCATATTTCAGCATTCCAACTCAAATTACAAATTTGAATATTACACTAAAAGAATTTAAATTTGAATAAATTCCAAAATGTACAAATTTTAAAATCTATTTGATCATTTCAACTCAAATTTCACATTTACATATTTCAGAATTTTAAATACCCTCCAAATCTGATCATTTCGTTAACACTAAAAGAATACAAATTTGAATACGTTCCAATACGGACAATTTCCAAAATCTCAACATTCTTTTAAGCGCTTTTTTCTGAATTCAAATAATATTAATATTTCAACAATTTTTTTAAAAAAATATTTAAAATTTATCAAACGGGCGCGGCATTGCCGCGCTAAGATCCCTAGTGCCTCTATATATAAAAGTAGGACAGAATCGCTTCCTGTCGTTCGTCCACGTCACCGGAAAACAGCAGTCTATCAGCACAACAAACGGCACAGATGGCTTCAAAATTCGTGCAGCTACAGTATTACTGTAGCTGGGGGATTTCTACCAATTCCGCGATGACACGTCGCCCCGCACGATAATTGGCGCAACACTTTTGCAGAAAACCGCCCGCAAAAGGACCTAACCGTAATTTCCGAAGAAACCGGGGACTTCCTTGCAAAATTGCCACCGAGCCCCCTTCCCTCTCCTTCCCTCTCTCGCGGCCGTGGCGTCGCCGGCGGCGCCGCCGCGCTTCCCGCCGCTCCACCGCTCCCCGCTCAGATCGCCCAGCACGGGAAGAATCGCCGTCCTCTCCTTTCTCTCCTCGCCGCAGATCAGCCGGCGGGACGCCGCGCGTTGGCCGGAATCGCCGCCGCCGTGCACGGCTCCCTCCGCCGCGTCCGTGTGCCGCCGCCCCGTTCCGGCGACCTACGCGGCGGCGCCGCCACGTACGGGCACCCGCGACCAGGCGCGTCGAACGCGCCCACGCGCGCGTCCCAGACCGCGGTGGCGCGCCGCCGGCGAGCACGGCGCCGCCGCGGGCAGCTCGGCCAAATCTGCCCACTGTGACGTCGCATGACGTCACAGTGGGCCCACCCTGTCAGTTTTTTTCCCGGAAAAATGACCCAAATTATTTAAATAATTTTAAAAAAAATGCTGTAAACTAATAATTTTAAATATATCCACCAAAAAAATTGACAAATATGTCAAAGTGGTCACATAAAAATAAATGATGACTAATTTGACGTACGATCAAAATTTAAAATTTCAAAATTTAAAATTTAAATACGTTAGAAATTATTCAAAACTGTATGAATTCCCAATTTGAACGATTTCCGAAATGTAAACAATCTTAAAACGTAAGCCCTATTCGCATTTCAATAATTTCCGAATCTGCGCAATTTTTAAACGCGGAAACTTTCAACTTTAAATTTAGCGGGCGGGCAAAATATGACAAATATGTCAACATGAACACAAAAAAGCCGCCTACTTACAACATATGATCAAATTCCACGTTTGAATAATTCAAAATTTTAAATGCTTTTCAAATCTGCGCATTTAATAAACGCAAAAAAAATTCAGATACAATAAACGTGCCAACATAACCACACAAAAAAAACATTCTTAAAATGTAAAACCAACTACTTATGTTAAAGAAAACAAACACATTTGAGAAATTCAAATTTGCTAACATTTGTAAAAAATTAAGAAGAAAAAAAAACCATATTAGAGTATTCCAACCCAAATTTCAAATTGAATCCCTCCAAAAAAACTAAAATTCTTTCAAATCCGATCATTTTACGAACGTGACAAGAATTCATACCTTTATAGTTTCCACTGTAACCAATTTTTAAAATCTAAACGTTTTTAAAACGTAAACTTTTTTTCAAAACGTAAACTTTTTTCAAATGCAACAATTTCCAAATTTGAGCAACCTGTAAAATCCGACCATTCTAAAAACGAAAGCATTTTTGAATTTCGATGATTTCCAAACTTAGACAACTTTAAAACTCCGACATTTTCAAATTCAAATTCAAAAATACGCGCGCGGCATTTGCCGCGCTCAAATGTCTAGTATTTTCAATGGACCAACTCAATTGCATGTTTAAAAAGTATAAAGACTGCTCGTGTAAAAAAAGAGCACTGGCAGTCACATGCCCCAATCCAACAAAAACAGCACTATCGTCTAGAAGCATGACCGTGCAAGGCATTGTAGCAAGTGCTAGTGTCGGATGAGTGCACGACACATGACCAGAATGCGGAACTGACGTGGTTTGGTTCTCCGCGCGGATCGTGGTGGGCTGTCGGCGCCGTACGGAGGGCAAACGTAGGGCACGGTCGTATCGTAGCAACGTCCTTTTATTTGTGATATCTTCGGATACTAGCTAGGGACAGGGGCACGGGTACCCCACCCTTGCTACAAGAGAGAGACCTCTATTTTGGTGATCACCCTGAAATATATTCATTCTAAAAATGTTGAGCTCTTCATTTACCATTCAGATAGCACCCACTAGTCAATGTTATAGGCCGGAAACCATGGTGTAAAGGCATAGTTATTTGCTAAACTCATTCACATGCATATACGTACCACCCAGATAAAATTATTTTATCGTCAACCTATTCTTAAATAATAAATGCTTCATCTTGTGATGAATCTACCCATTATAGAAAAAGATTACTAGACCATGTTTTTATCAATAAATTATGATAAGTAATTTCTAAAACTCGATCTCAATTTAAACATGGTATGAGTATCTCACAATTATATCCACAAGTGATGACTAATTTTATAAGAAAATAAATCTTTTTACATGAGTAACAACAGAAGATCACTATTATAACTGAATAAGGTCATCACACATTTAGTGAAATGTTAACATCACAATTAATGTACTCTAAACTTAGAACCATCATTATCTTTTATTACAACCATATTGCAATTTAATTTATTGCATGTCCTTGAAGGGTATATGTCCATGTGGAAATACATAACCTTTGAAGGCGTTGTCTCGTTCTTGTAGTTAAGTTGACTTGATCCAACAATCTTAGATGAATGCATGAGTTTCTACGCTAGCAGAGAGCTAACGAAGGTTCGATATGAAAGATAAACATTTGTATGATTTTTTTGCTTGATCAGTCCCGTGATTATTTCTAGATGAATGCATTAGTTCCGTCCATCAGAAAGCAGATATAGCATAGTGCTTAAAGACAACATTTATAGACTACACATAACCCATGTACAATATATCTACACTCATTTTCTAGCAATAAAAGAGTAGCAAGTACTGTATTAGCAACGGCATAGACTTTATGAAGCTATCATTTATATAGGCCTAAAATAAACTATAAATATCTTTTGGCCGAGAATAATTGATGGCGACATAATACAGAAGAATGCAGATATAATATACTGGATAGTACACATAGTAGAATCTAGTGAAATGATGAAGGGTCCAGTGGCCAGCGGAGTTTGGGTTCGCCACCTCCTCTACCTACGGAGAGTCCGGGATAATATTTTGTGAAAGATGAAAAGATAGGTTTGATGCAAAAGTATTCATAGTGTACCTTTGCAACACTCAAAATTACACTTATAGTAGTCCATGTTACTCCCTCCATTCCTTGATATAAGGTGTCTAAGTTTTTGAAAAAAAATCAAAATATAATGTGTATTGCGATTTATAGACAATTTTACACATAAAAAACGAGTCACGTTCTGGAACGGAGTAATTTGGTGGGTTATCTTCGGTTTGTGGCTAATAGGGACTCTTTTCTCTCAATTTTTTTAGTAGAAAATTAGTCCACCGCATGCAAAATACTGGCATCTTAATATCCGTGCCAAAACCTTAGACATCTTATATCGAGGAACGGAGGGAGTATTATTTTATGCAGAAGAACATATCAGAGCACCTGATATACGGAAGAAAATGATAAATTCAAAAAAAAATCTGAATCTTTTCTGCTTTCAAAGATGATTAAGTCTTGTATCCGTACAAAAAGTTTGGCAAGGAAATGATTCTCATATAAATAAGCATAAAAACTTAAAAGACAAATCTATGACAAATATAGCGTGTATATAATATCTTTTTTTGGCAAATCTTGAACCTAGGTGATCTCTGGCGACTATTTGTATGCGGGTACAATACTTGTTCACGTTTTCCCGACTGAAATTTAATGAATTTTTTGAATTATTATTTTTTAATACCAGGTGCGCGACTACCATGTACACCAAACGTATTTTTGTTGCTTCTAGTGAATTGCAATAAAAGGAAAAAAATTGACTAACAACTACTCCCTCCGTTTTACAATATAAGATGTTTTACCATTTGTTCACATGCACATGTATACAAATATATTTAGACACATTTTAGTGTGTTCACTCATTTAGTGTGTATGTATACAACATGTAGAACATCTAAAACATCTTATATAAAAAATGGAGGAAGTATAATAGTTTTTTCATAAGATCGTGTAAATTTTGGTATCATATTGTTTACATCCTCAAGAGTCAGGATTCTAGTCTAAGTTAACAAACTAGAAAATCAGGGGTTCAAATCAGCCACAACCCTTTTAAAGATAAGATGCTCAAATGGCCATAGCCACTGTCGTTACCCAAGCGTCCGGCGCGCTCCCGCGTCGGCGGCGGCGCCGCGCTCCGGCTACCGCCACCCGCCTCACCCCACCCCTTCCAGCACCGCCACCTCTTCCAGCCACCCTCGACCGCGTGCTCTCCGACCTCGAGGCCAACCCGCGCCTCCTCACCCCGTCCCTCCTGTCCCCGCTCCTCGCCGCGCTCCCGCTCCACCCGTCCCCGCGCCGCCACCTCGCGGCACTCCGGGGCCTGCTCCCGGCCTCTCTCGTCCGGCGCTACCCTGACCTGGCCCTCCGCCTCCTCCACCTCCACGCCTCCCTCGGCCTCCTCGCCTACGCGCACCACATCTTCGACCACCTCCTCCCCGCGCGCACCCGCCGGGAACGCGCCTTCCCCTGGAACTGCCTCGTCGCCGGCTACGCGCACCTCGGCCGCCACGAGGAAGCGCTCGCGCTGTACCTCCAGATGGACGAGGAGGGAGCGCCGCGGGACGGCTTCACCTTCGCGTCCGCGCTTCGGGCCTGCGCCGGCGCACGGTCCGGCGTGCTCGGCCGGGCCGTGCACCGCGAAGCCCTGCGCACCGGCCTCGCGTATGGCGACCTCGCCGTGTCGGACGCCCTCGTGGATATGTACGCCCAGTGCGGCGACCTGGAGATGGCTCGCCGGGTGTTTGAGGCAATGCCGGAGAGGGATGCCGTCTCCTGGAACGTCATGCTTGCGGGGTGCCTGTGGCACGGGCTCTCGCCACAGTCAATGGAGGTTCTGAGGAGGATGCTGGGCGAAGGGCACAAACCCGACTCAGTTGCATTGTCAATGATGCTATCGCTTTCGTCATTGCATCCTGATGACAACTGTAAACAAGCACTGGAGGTGCACGCCTGGGTGATCCGCCATGGTCTCGAGCAAGAGTTGTCGGTGGCAAATGCTCTTGTTGAAATGTACAGCAGTAAGAATGAGCTAGGCCATGCCATGTCTGTGTTCGAGTCGATGACGACGAGGGATCTGACCGCATGGAATGCTATAATCTCCTTGCACCACCAAGATTTTGGAGTTCTCATGATGTTCCGAAGCATGGTAGACTCTGGAGTGCGGCCAGACGGGACCACTTTTGCAGCAGTGCTCTCTGCCTGCGAAAATCTAGGACTGGTGGAGGGTGGGACGAGGCTGTTTTCTGAGATGGAGAACAAGTACAGAATTCAGCCTACTCTGGAGCACTATACCTCTGTAGTGAATATGCTAGGCAAAGCTGGGATGATCAACGGGGCTTACGAGTTCATTCGAAGCGGGCGTGTCTCAGCCGCGAGCCATCGATCTTGAGGGCTCTGCTGCATGCTAGTTCAGTACATGGCAACATCAGGATAGGAGAAATTGTCGCGAAGAGGCTGTTTGACCTGGAGCCTGACAATGTACATAATTTTGTCACTCTGATGAAGATGTACGAAAAGATGGGTAGGATGGAGGAGGAGAAGAAGCTGAAGAAGATGATGAGTGATAAAGGGCTGTAATTGTCAAGCTAATGGATCACCACTGATCACAACGTTTGAATGAAGCTTCAGCTGCTCTTTTGATACTAAGTGGTGGTGGTTTCTGACTGGTTTAACTCTGCACATAGTGTTAACCCAAACTCAGATTATGTCTCTATAGTCCAGGATCGGTTGACAGGGATACTAATGTTTGTACAAGTATTAGCCATTGTCATGCTTCACGGTGCACAATGTACACTGCTTTTTTTTTTGTCTATAACATAGAAAATCTTGATTCTATCCAGCTATATTTTGAGAAACGCTTGACCTTTTGATACAACAGATGAAGGTACTTATCAGCGAGGGCAAGTTTCATATGTCTACTGGTCAGTCAATTCACATGCCAAGTTTGCAACTGGCATTTTCTGTGCTACAATGCATCTAAATTAAATAGCGTTTTCATTGGAATTGGGAGCTTGGGAAACTAGTATAGCTAGGATTTCCTATCATGCTAGCGTCCGTTCGAACAAACAGTGTTTTAATAATCTTTAGCCAATACCAGTTTCACGTTTTTATTTATATGAATTGTAACATTGATTAATTCACTTTTTATTTAGATGTCTTTAATAAACCGACCTTGCGGGGCGGCCTCGCTTCCGGCGACGTCGCTGTGTGCGACGTGTTCATGGACATGTAAACCCAGTGCGGTGACCTAGGAATGCAGGACAGGAACGCCGACTCAGCTGCGTTGATGAGTGATGACGATGTTCTCGCTTTCATCGTTGCATCCCGAGATGGAGCCATGGGAATTTATGCCTGGATGATCCGCCATGGCTCGAGATGGAGCTCTCAGTGGCAAATGCTCTGACTGGAATGTACAGCAGGTAGAACGAGCTAGGCAATGCTCTGTCGTTATTCGAGTAAATGGCGGCGAAAGATCTGGCCTCATGGAATGCTATAGTCTCCGCGCACCACCAAGATTTCAGAGTTCTCATGATGTTCCGACACAAGGTGAACTCCGGAGTGCGGCCGGACGAGACAACCTTCACTCTGCTGCTCTCCGCGTGCGAGAAAATTTGAGGTTGGTGGAGGGTGGAACGAGGCTGTTCTCCGAGGTGAAGAATAAGTACAGAATTCAGTCTACTCTGGAGTCTGGAGCACTATACCTCTGTAGTGAACAGGCTAGGCAAAGCTGGGATGATCAACGAGGCTTACGAGTTCATGTCGAAGCGGGCGTGTCTCAGCCGCGAGCCATCGATCTCGAGGGCTATGCTGTATGCTAGCTCAGTGCATGGCAACATCAGGATAGTAGAAATCGTCGTGAAGATGCTGTTCGACCTGATAATGCGCATAACTTTGTCAATCTGCTGTACAAAAACACAGGTCGGATGGGGGAGGTGGAGAAGCTGAAGAAGATGATGAAGGATAAAGGGGTGTAATATATAACACGAGGGTGACTTGAAGATCAAAATCTAAACTTACCGATCACAAATAGAGCTGAGGGAATTGGACTTGTTCGGTTGCTATCTGGTGCCGCGGAAGCGAGGGCTTGTTCAACTACAAATACACAAGAGTCGTTTTCCGGCACGGCCGTATAAGATTTCCATCTGGAGAGGCTTTGTCCGCCGGGATTAGACGACAAGGTTTTGTGTTTTGCAACAATGGATCTGCGATCGGGGTGTCCCTCGCTTCACGGCCGCCGCCGCCAGAGCATGATGGAGCTCCGTGCCACAGACGGCATCCCGGCGGGGCTGACGGCATCAGCAACCTACCCGACGACATGATCCTCCTGGTACTGGCGCTCCTGCGCTGCCCCGCCACCGTCGTGCGGACAGGCCTCCTCTCGCGCAGGTGGCGCGGCCTCTGGAAGAGCCTGCCCGATCTCGTCTTCAGCGGCGTCGCGCCCGCCACGATCCAGGCCGCGTTGTCCAGTTTCAACACCTCTTCGCTTGCGGGCACGGCGTTCCAGCTCTACATCCGCCTCCCGTCGAGACCGGAACCCACGGACGCCGACTCGCTGCTGCGTGCTGCCGCCATGTTCTCGCCGGCTGGCCTGGTCTTCACCATCGCGCCCTACTCTCCGCAGCACAGTTACAGCAACACAATCCAGCTGCCTTGCTTCCAACACGCCACCTCGATCGAGCTGGACATACAGCTGCTCGACGTCATGCTGCCGACAGCCAGCGAGTTCCCGGCTCTGGAGAAGCTGTCCATGTGTGGCAGGATGCTTAACATCGGCCCCTTGGTCACTCGCTGCCCGCGCCTGCGCGTTCTCATGGCTAAGTTCCGCGGCCTCGAGCCCACCTCGATTAGGCGGGAGCTGGCCTCACTCAAATGGGCGCTGGACTCGCACGAGGTGGCAATGTCCCTCATCGACGTCTCCATCTCCGAGTCAAATCTTTTCGATCTTCGTGAAGCGGCCGATGTCTCTCCGCAAGAGCTCGTCTACACCATTAGTCGCCATGCACGTGGATGTCCAAACTCCTTCCACCTGCCATTCTTCCACCATGACACCCTCCTCGGGTTGCTGTCCTATTCGGACAAGTTCTTTGCACTCGAGAGATTGTGCCTCTTCGGATGCAACATCGACAACCTTGACAACTTCCTCTCCTGCTGCCCGCGCCTTCGTGTGCTCAAGGTGGACGGTGATACCTCTGGACGAGACATCACAGTCAAATCAACCTCGTTGCAGGAGCTTGTCCTTGGAACCTACAAGGAATGCCATGGCATTGATATTGTGACTCCTGTGCTTAAGCAGCTGACAGTGGAAGTCCATGCCGGCGGGAACATCGTCACGTCCGTCTCGGCGCCAGTTGTGGAGAAGGTCTCGTGGCGGCGCTTATACACAAAGCCAGATCTTATGTTTGGTTTTTGGATCCTCCGGAGTCTGAGCATAGAGACAATGGAGAGCAATGGGGAACGGGCACTTGTCGACACATGGTTGAAGGTTCAGCAACTGCCTCACGCCAATGTCCTTTCTATGGACATGTCTGCCTCCGTAAGTCCCCTGTTCCTGTCAAATTGCTGAATTTAGTAACCTAGTTAACTGGCTTTTCGATCTTGGCATACTTCTTAAGCAGGGCCGCTCGGATGTTTATCTCAACTTTGCACAAGAGATAGGGAAACTTCCGATTGCCAATTTCTCAGCTGTGAACCTGCGTCTTGATGCAAAATGGCATGTATATGGAGCAACTCTGTTGCATCTCCTTAAGGCCCTACCGGTTCACGGTGCCATAAAACTACTTAAGGTCACCCTGTTGAGGTCAGAAAAATCCAAGGTACCTCTTCGCTTTACTTATGTTTCTTGCATACATACAACTTGTTTGAACGAGACAAAGTTTTCCAGGTATTAGTTCTAGACTATGAGCAAGCATAAATAAGTATCCTATATTCCAGATTTGTAATACCCTTTGTTCGTTTTAGGTGACACGAACATGTATAAAAAACTGTTCCTGTAATGAGCCCAAGGACTGGAGAAGCCAAAGTATCTCCCTGACGTATTTAGAAGAAATGGAAATCGTAGGCTTCAAAGCAGAGAATCACGGCTTTGATTTTTTGAAAATTTTGCTCGGATGTGCTCCAATGCTTAAAAAGATGACCATGAAGTTGGGAGAAAAGATTAAAGCAAATGTCCACCGAGCTTGCACTAAGAAAATCTACAATATTTCCTTGGAGTATCCTTCCGTGAATTTCTATGTTTATCTTGGTTGTGGTACGCTGGTGCTGCATCCATGTTTACCATGCTCCTAGGTGCAACAAGTTTATATTGCAACTATAAGTGTTATCATTATCGGGTATTTTCGCATATGTGGTGAGCAATCAAAAAAAGCAATGTAATCTAGTATTGCTTGAACCTATATAAAATATGAAGAGTAAAACGCCCCCGTGGTCTACGAAGTTGCCCCGCATGAGCGTATTGGTCACCAACTTAAAAATTGCTAACTATCAGTCAAGAAGTTGTGCCAATGTTGCAAATTCGTCAATCCATCATAACGTCCGTTATGATGTTGAGGTGGCTAGCCGTTTTTTGCATAATACACCCCACAATTTTGTTTCTTCTCATCTATTAGTCCCTGTAGGTGAAATTCTCTGAGACATGTAATCAAACGCACACCACCTCGCCAGGGGAAGAGCCTCCGAGCCTCTTACATCACCGCCCCATGAATAGATGGTCCAGTACTTGCGGGAGCGTGAGATCATGTACGCCAACGTGAAGCTCGCGTGCTTCTTCTCGTGGCCCGATCGCTTAGGTTGCCGCTGGCACTGTAGGGTGTGGCCCTCGCGAGCAGGTCGGAGCCCGCGATGCTGCTGCTCTGCTGCCTTTTCCGCATGGGTGCCAAGGCCATGAATTTCTCCAACTCCCCGGACCAGGCGTGGTTCTATCTCCGCCGCGTGGTGCGCACCAGCACTGCTCGCGTCCGCCGAGCTTGGTGGCGCACGTTCCGGGTGTGGCCGTGGTGGGCAGAAGGTGCTGCGGGTATACGACACGGCGAGCGAGCGGGAGGTGCGCGTGCTCCAATCTGTCACGCGGCACCCGGTTGTGCCTGGCGCTGCGGTCGGAGCTGTGTGCATCGAGAACGCGAATGACATTAGGAGCACGCCGGCATTGGCATTTCCGTTCTCCCTGTTGACACGGGCCTCGCCGAGGTCCTACGCCATGTCCACGAGCTACGCCTCGCCGCCCTGGTATTCTAATCATAAGCAATTGAGCCAGCTCTTCTCCAATCACCTTTGTGCAGGTCGTCTTTTCCGACTTTGGCACCGACCTTCGCCGCGCCGATCTCCTCGTCCGGGAAGATTATGATAGAGTGCTCGTCTACTGGAGCTCTGTTGCGACGTGCTGATTCTTCCAGGCGCCCCCTCAAGCTGCTCCTCGTCCCAGAGCATCCTCGACGGCATTGCCATACGTCTGGTCGCCGTTGGACACGGGACAAGTCACTCGTGAGGCCTGACCATGGGGCCTTCGTCCCATCTGCCTGCTTGGGTGTCCTCACAACCATGACCGCAGCGGTGATGGTCTGATGGACCGCGGGGTACACCATGGGGAGTCGACGAGGAGTTTCAGCATGCATGTCACCTGTTTGATGAAATGTCCAGCAGAGACTTTCATTTAGGGACGAATAGATGAGAAGAAATTAAAATGTTGGGTGTATTTTGCAAAAACCATTGTCCACGTCAGCATGTTATTAGCAGTCATGAGGGAACGACTAACCTGTAACATCCTCACGACTTGCTGACCAATAGTTAGCATTTCTGAGTTGGTGACCAATACGCTCATGCATGGCAACTTTGTGACCGCACGAGCATTTTACTCAAATATGAACATGTTACATATAATTATTTTTCTGAGGAAATCATATAGTTTTGTCTGTCTTGCATGATTAAGAACATGATATATCTAGTCATTTTTCATAAGTGAGAAGACACTGGCGGATGAGCGAAAACTTAGGCTCACTTGGACTGTGAGCCTAAGTTTCATGTTCAGAACCAACAAGGATGAAGTAATGAATAAATGAAAATATAAAAAACTATGAAAAGGAATGGCACTGGCAGATGCGCGAAGTATTAGAAATCTGCAGCAGACGTTTACCAAAGCCCGATAAATATATTACTAATCTCAAATTTGAACGGGTTACATGATTCGAGGAGTTCATCCACTTCATATTTGAACGAATCCAGAAACAATCCAAGCGTGAGCCCGGCTTTCCAGTAATTGAATATGGCGATCATATTCTTCATCCTACCAAGAAACCCAAACGAAGCCCTGTACATGAGAGCGCCAATAACCTCGACGATGGCTACAGCAAGGCCGGCCGACAGTATGTCCCAGTCGCCTGTTTGCCCGATGACGGTAGCAAATGCCGTGGCACAATAGAATCCTATCAGGAAGAATAGGATCTTTATTGGCAACCCTTTTCTTAGTCTCCTCAGCTTGACAGACAAATTTTTCAAATAAGATTGAATTGCACTAAGCAGGCGAGTGCTATTGCCTGAATTGTCAGAGTTGTCATCCGCCATAGTCTTGATGGGCCATCGCACCCTCCTACAGAAAGAACAAAATATTTCCAATTATATGTTACAGTACTGAACATTGTCAGAAGAAAGCATGCTGTCTTTCAAGATACATAACAGTAGCTAGGAGAAGGAACGCAAACAAACACATGTAGCAGATTATTAAATCAAATGCAACAGAAACTGTGTCGCAATAAAAATGTCTGTTTTGACCATCTGATGGCATGGAAAAAAAACATGAGCACAAGATTAAAAATGAGTTCTCAACCCATACCACTTACAGTGCACTGACTGAGCTAGCACACATTTTGGCTTCTCTACCTACAGAACTCTGATAGTGTGTTCATTAAAAAAAAGACTCTGGAAGTGTTCATCTTTTGTGATGCTGTAACCGTGCAAGTACCCACTAACAAATAGATCCCACATTCTCTTACAATGCGCAGACTGAGCTACTCACATTTAGGCTTCTCTATCTACAAGAAGCATGCATCTTCTGTGATGGTGGAACATGCAACTACCAAGTGATGAAGAGATAAGTTTACACAATCTCAGCTGATATTTGAAGCACATAGACCTTCAGTGAGCATGTTAACACTGGATGCTTAGGTTGGGCATAACCAGTTTCATTATTAATTTGTTTGGTTAACACAGCAGAATCGAAAGGTCTGAAAAAGTAAACTCTAGCGATACACATGAGGTCGATTCTCTCTTCTATGTAATATTTGGCAGACTGCCAACTGTTCAGTCAATTCACTTGCATTTCCGTTGCAACTGAGCTGAGTGGTAGAATGCATATGAATTTAATCAACTAGTCAGAATTGAGCATGAGAGGTGGTATTACTAATCAGTAGAAATTTCCAATTAGATGTTTAGAATTCGGTTGAACAAACAAACTGCTTTAATAATCTCCAACCATTCATGTTCTCTATGAAATGTAACACTGAAATTATTTTCATTTTCGAGTTTGGACACAAATAACTTCTCATCAGAACTGAACATAAGAGGGGTTATCGTCAGTAGGATCTCCAATGAAACATGCAGCATCTGATTCAAACAAACAAACTGGTTCAACTATCTCCAGTCATCAATGTTTTCTAGCAAAATTCAGCACTGAAACTTCTTCACACAGAACTGAATGAATATGCAAATACTAATACGGTAATACGTAGTGACAAATCATCGTTGTCGAGATCGACACGCTGCACATGTTGTACTTCATGTCGGTATTATGTTAGATAATCGTTATGTGGTAAACACTGACAATAAGCAAGCACTACCTGGTGCTTCTGCAGAAGGATAAAGGAGACGCCGGGAGCAAGCAGAAGCTCACATGCCCGTTCCGGCGGCACGCGGCGGCCCCGCTCGAAAAACAGGAAGACGACGCAGCAGCAGCAACTAGATTCCTTGACCTCGAGCATCCCGACCGCCACGACGGCGGCGACCACTCGACGGCTCCCCTGCACGGACGGAGAGCTGTCATGTGCGCTGCGCCGCCCAAGCATCCGCGCTGCGATGATTCGATAAAAGAAAATATCAGAACATCTCATTCGATCGGAACCGAATCGGGCCAAGCCGAGCTCATCTCACGGTCTCGATCGGCCTCTCGTGGCCACTCACTCACCAAGCTCGTGCCCGCTCAGCAGGAAGCGTGGCGAGAGAGAGGAGCGGAGTTACGACTGTATTACCTCAGAGGGGAAAGCGGGGCGGCGGACCGGCGGCCGCCGGAGCTCGTCGCGGCGGAGAGAGATATGGGATGGTTGGTCGGGTCTTAGTGGCCGCAGAGCCAGTGAGAAGGGGACAAGAACTGGGCCAGGCCCATGGGCCGTACTCTAGAAATATTGGGCTTTCTACCATAGTCCGAATGGTTGACTACTTCCTCCTCTTTTTTTTCGAAACACGGTACAACGCAGACGCTCACATACACGTGCACACGCTAATTCCTATGAAAGCACGCACACACACCTTCCGTCAGTCGGGTCTTGAGATTAACGAAGTCACCACAGGCGCCTCGCTGTCGACGGGAACATCGCCTCCCATTGAAGAATATTCCGCCTAAATGAGAAAGATCAATGTAAAATATGGGATTTGAACTCTGGTGTGCTGGGGTACAACCACCCTCCTAACCATCTTACCACAGACATGTTCTCCTACTTCTTCGTCTTCGGCCTCCCCGTGCTTGGCCAAACCGAGCCGACCTGAACCATTTCCCGAATCATCTTTTGAACTTTGAACATTTATCTTGAGCTCTGTTTACAACTATTTTTTTCAAATTTCCGAACATTTCTCGAAACATGCGATTATTTTTCACTATTTTGGAAGAATTCTTTTGAACTCGTTTTTTTTAACAGTTCAAACATGTTAAAATCCTGTGAAAATTATTTTGAACATTTGAAACACTTAAGCTGTCGAAAAAAAATCAGCACTTTAGTTGAACTTGGTGTGCATCACATGCACTGATATTCAGTATATTCAATCTTCCTTGTACATTGTTTTATATAGAAGTGCAAGTGGATTAGGGAGAGAGAGACAACATGCACTAATTGAAGCTTAAAGAGAGATAGACACTATGCACTAATTGAATCTGTTAAGATCCTTGCATATAGGACGCGCACGTTGCATGGATAAGCGGATAATGACGACAACATTTCGGGACTGGGTCTTCATTCTAACAGCACAATCCTTATTTATACAAAACTTTTCTATTTTATCACAATTTGACATCATGTTAAACACAATGCTTTTACTAGTATAATCATTCGATATATTATATTCAGTGCTAGTGTAATATATTTATAGAAAAAATAACATTATAGACGTACTTTTGTATATCAAAGTACAGTTTTGTCACATAAGCTTGATATTTAACATTGCAAGTTCTCTTCTAAGCGCTAAAATAAAGATGAATTTTGTTGCAAGTTTTTATTTAATTTGTTTATCTTGCTTAAGAAATGATTTATAGCAATGGATTCACCCTAAATCTAAGCAAACTGAAGTTATCACATTATTCCACAAATTAGTGTAACCCTTTAGTAAATTATACTTTGTTATATATCAAAGTTTCTTTTATATATTTTTCTTTGATGTTGTATCTGAAAATTGTGTATAGTGTCCTAGGATTTATAAATGTAATATTAACTTGGAAGATGTTTTTGAAGAATACATGTCCAAAAAAAAAGTTCTAGAGTGTACGCAAGTTCCTTGGGCTATATTGGGCATTCTACCATGGGCCGAGTGGTTGACTACTTCCTTGTCTTGGGCTTCCCCATGCTCGGCCGAACCTGAACTGAACCCCTGCGTAGCGAGCAGTTCCCGGGCGGCGGCGGCGGCGATATGCAGTTCCTCCGAGGCGGCGGTGGTGGTGGCGGCGGCGGAGGGGCGGGGTCGATGGCGTGGGAGGTGCTGAGGAGGCATTTCTCGCGGAAGCGGGCGGTGGACGTGCGGCGGATCAACCCCAAGGTGCCCAAGGAGGAGGCCGTCGCCATCTCCGGCCGCCTGCTCCAGATCCTCGCCGACCATGGCCCCCTCACCGTCGGCAACACATGGAACCACGCCAAGGTACCGTACTTACTCACGCTGTCGCGCGTCATCTCTCGGCTGTGTGTGCGTCAGCCTCTCTGCCCATTGAGCTCGGTGAAGCTCGACTTTGTTCGTCCATGGCCGGAGTACTGAGGCCGGAGTACTTTGCAAAGCTCGCTTTACGCCTACGCTTACTTATTTGATCAGATGATGTTTATTTCGGCCACGAACATGGATAGTAGCTTCTCTCTCTTTTAGAACCTTAGATATTTGCATTTGGGAAGCAATGAGGTGAAAGAGAAGAATTGCAGAGTAGTTAGTTTACAGCACATATTAATGGTATGTCAAGTTTGTTTTCATGGTGTTC
Organism: Poa pratensis; assembly: GCA_947311845.1. Classification (NCBI taxonomy): domain Eukaryota; kingdom Viridiplantae; phylum Streptophyta; class Magnoliopsida; order Poales; family Poaceae; genus Poa; species Poa pratensis. The sequence continues at coordinate 3,735,462 of CAMZMU010000048.1, forward strand.
ACTGTGCCGTAGCTTGTGATTAAATTGAATATGGTGAATGTATTTCAACTCAATGATCACATCGTAAGTATTCCCATACTACTAGGGATTACCTTTAGTTAGGTTTGCCTCAGGCAGCACTTTTGGTCATTGTGCGTGAATAATCAGAAGTTGTGTGCTTTGACGACCTAACACTTGGTGAGATGAACCACTGAGTCTTGCTCTTGACACTTGTGTTTTACTCCCTCCGTTCCAATACATCCACAGGTGGTGAATAGGAAGTCAATTAAATTGGAACGGAGGGAGTAGATGCGAAACATGGTCACTATACGAGTTTTTTATTTATTTAATCAAAGAATCTTGAAATGCTTGGTAATGCCTCGTCCTTCTGGACATACAGTTAGTCTGAATCTCTCTTAGCAGCTAACAGGCTTCAGCAACACGTAAAACCACGCCAAGGTATGCCATGACTGCTGCCGCGCATCATCTCAGCTGTTTGTGTCTGTGAACCTCTGCCGATTGAGCTCGATGTGGCACGACTTAGACTTTGTTTCTCCATGGCCAGTAGGTGAGGTACTAAGAGCATATCAAGCTGATGCCCGGAAGGAAGTAGTACAGCTTGGTCTCTGTATTCTTCCTTTATTTGACAAGGTGATGTTTAGGCCATGAAGATGACAGTTTCTGCCCTCCTTTTAGTTCCCTAGCTTTTTGCATTTTTAGAAGCAAGTAGGTGAAAGGGAAAAAGAATAGTAGAATCGATAGTTTTACTCTCTTCTTGGGCACTGAGCCATCATGCGTATGATACTGTAGTTTCTAATCCGTTCCAGTATGTTTGTGTATCTGCCTACTGCCAATTCACGCTGATGGTAAATTCAGAGAATTTTCGTAATGTTCAGTAGCTTGTGGTTACAGGGCATGTGGTGTATGCATTTCTAATCAATGATAAAATAATTGCTGGTAGCGTACTTACTATTGAATTTGTACAACTAGTTTAGACTGGTGCATTACTTTGGTCATTGTGTGGGAATGAGCCGATTGTACTATAATGACTTAAACACGAAGTGTGTTATATCATTTGATTCTTGACACTTTTGGCTACGTGTGCACTGTGGTTTCTCTGTATGTTTTTTATGTTACTTAACCAGAGCCTATGAAAATGCTTGTCTTCACAACCTTGTCCTTCTGATCTTGCAGTTATTCTGAATCTCTTAGTACTTATTATAGTAGCTAATAGGTCCAACGATTCTTATTACCTGCTTGCCCATTCCATGACACTTAACAAAATTGGAAACCTGTTGTTTTCAATCAAACATTATGCATAGTGTATTTGTTATATCCCAATGACAGTTCTGAAACATGCTTATTATCCTATCAGCAGTGGAAGAGCACATTGAAATGTTTGTCATGGCGCTGTCCTTTCTTGATGTGCGGGTTACCCTGAATCTCTTAGTAGCAGTAGCTAATAATCACCACTATTGTTATTACAGACAACCTGGAAATCCATTCGAACATTATGTGTGTTTATATCATCTCCTGACTGCACTATAGGATTTGCTTATTTGTTGATTTGTTCTTGGCATTCTCTAATCTAGCTCGGCTTATTCCACACAGCGTTATCTGATTTCACCTAAAAAAGCATGTCATGGTACTTTTGGAATACATGTAATGCTACTGTTTACATCTATCCAATCAAGACAGTGCGCTGATACAAAAATTTCTGGCAACAACAGGATGCCGCCATCGAGGGCCTGAACAGCAAGACCCACATGAAGGTCCTGCTCAAGTGGATGTGGGGGAGGCAGATCATCAAGCTCACGTGCACGCAGGCCGGCAACACCAAGAAGTTCCTCTACTCCCCGTTCACCGCCGACGCCAACTCCGAGGCAGCTGCCGAGGAGCAGCCAACCGAGCAGCAGGAGCAGCCGAAGAAAGGCTGGAAAGGGAAGCACCCCAAGTACAAGGCGCAAGCCAAGAAACAGCAACGCGCCGCAGCGGCTTGACTCTGGTCGCTGTGCTCATTCAGGTTGCCGATGTTGTTTATCGCCCTTGAGATGGCATTGTCTCTCTTTTTAGCTTTGTTTGTTTTTCAAGAATTTTGATATGGCATTGTCTGAATATCCGTGATAGCACGGGGGCTACCATCCTGCTACAGTGGACTGCCAGACCCTTCCTTAGCTAGGTCACCTCTACTTCCGCTCTGGTGTCTGTGTTGTTTTGAGTTTTCTCAGTCAGCATAAGCGTTCTGGAAAACAAATCTGTCAAGCATAAAGTGAAAGTCTGGACCGAGAAATGTACCCGTCTAGCCGTGAGCCCTTTGATCCTCGTTCAATCCCATCGTGGGTTGAATTCTGATGGATCAAAGTTATATTACGCAGCTGATGCCTCATGGCCATGAACATGAGCTATTTAGTATAATTATTATAAGCAAGAAAAACTGGTCCTTCTGAAGGAAAACGGATTTTCTGACCAAGTTTAGCCTAATAAAATTCCTTGCCGATAAAATTCCAGTGCCATGACCTGGTGCACGTTCGTTTGCTTCTCTCCGGAGCTTATTGCTGTTCCTTTTACCATCACAAGCAAGAAGAAGACGACTAAACGAGCACGTGTACGTACCATCACTGGACAAACGCGGCCTGTTTTGCTTTCATCGCCGGCAGGGTCAACGGTTGGCTCTCACTGAATTCATACAGTGGTGACACGTACGCGTGTGCGTACAGTCTGATATGAGCATCACGATTGAATTCTGTTGTAGCTTGAACATGAGCAATTTACACCAAATATTAGTCCCAGCTAAGCTCCCAAGGCACAAGAACAGTATTTTTCTTGCAAAATTTGGCATGCTCACGTCATGCTCCTCTTGAAACAAATCAAACAAAACTCGTCCCAAAATGTATACCAAACCCACAAGGTCTCGCACGAATCTCAGAGCGTAAGAAACGCCACCCCCCGCGCCGTCCAATGTCGGTCGCTGCTACGCCATCATGTGTAAATAATCAACCATCTAGACCTTTCCCAATTCCAACCCTGTCATCGTAAGCAGTTCAGGAGGAACTGTGAAAATGAATCCGAGCTCTCGTACATGTTGCGGGATTTGCTACACATTCGCTTGCTTCTCTCACGGTCATGGAGATTTGATTATTTGAAGCATGATGGGTTAAGGCATACCTGGCAGGCACAGGGCCATGGACATGCTATACCCAAACGTCCCAACCGACCAATCAAATGGCCCCCACTGTGTAAGTGGCATTGTTCGCAAGGTGTACATATCCTATCATCCCATGGCATACCTGCATTTTCTTCACGTGTTTTTCTTTTGATTTCCCTTTTTTCATGTGTTATTTCTTTTATTTGCGTTTTTACGGATAAATTTATTTTTTAAGTGTAACAAGTGAATCGTTTTTTGAACTTGTGAACGATTTTTTTAAGTCTCCAGATATTTTTCTCTCTTTACCAATAACGTTTTGAACTATTCATTTTTTATATCTTGTGCATATTATTGTAATCGTTGAAACATTTTTTTGAGCTCAGGTAACAATTTTTCAAACAGTATGAAAGTTTTTAACTAGATGAATATTTTTTTAACTCTGTAAATAATTTATATTAACCTTATAAATTAAAATAATTATATTTATTAAAATAAGAACAATATGAGAGAAATAAAATAAAAAGAAAGATGGAAATAAGAAATAGGAAATATGTTCGCAAAATTTCTTTTAGATTGTTTATTTTTTGGAATACATATTTATCATGTTTATTGAAAAACCAAAATAAAAAACGGATTAAAAACAAGAAAAGAGAATAAACATTGAGCAAACTAACAAAAAATTTGCTAGCGTCAATTAAGTTGGTGAAGTCGTGGCCCTCCTCTATGTGGGGTCGCTATTTTGTTGCAAAATTTGTCATATATGACATCACATATATCATCACAAGCACTATACACACTTCAACGAGACTCGTATCTTCACCTCACCCGTAGATAATACTTTTGCATAGGCGGACCATCCCCTCATTTTTCTTTTTTCGTTTTTTAACACAAGTATCATCGAACAATAGACCCTTAATTGCCTTCACAAATTAAGGCCAACTTGTTCGACTTCCTCTTCAAGAAATTCCTCGGATACTCATTGTGGACGACTCTTCAATGATGTCATCGTTCTTGTGACCAATAGCTAGGACTATACCGTCATCTTTATTTATACCAAACTTTCCTATTTCATGGCAATGCACATTATCCTTACATATATACTTGTTTTTACTAATACAATCACTCAATATATTATATTGGGTATTGAGCACTAGTTTTTATATAACTAGCAACATTTACAATATATACTAGTTTCGTATACCAAAGTACAATTGTGTCACATAAACCATGATATTTAGCACTGCAAATATTAAGTGCTAATTTGAAACTAAATATTGTTGCAATTTGTTATTTAATTTGTTTAGATTGTTTATAAATGTTTTTATAACAATTGTTTCACCCTATATCTAAGAAACCAAAATTTTCACATGATTCCACAGATTAGTTTATCCCTTTTGATAAATTATACTTTGTTTATAAATATCGTTTTCATTTATATATTTTCTTTATTGGAGTATCTACAAAGTTTGTATTCTGTTTTAGAGTGCCTATAGAAATGTAACAAATAACATAGAAGATGTCTTTTAAGCACGAGACTACCAAGTTTAGGTATAACTGAATATATACTTCTACATCTCATATAGTTTCAGAGTCTAGAAAGTATCAATTAGTGGTATATCCTCAAATCTCTCTATCCCCTCTTCCAGGCTAACAATATGAAGCGCATGGATACAAGTTATCCTTGGAAGGAAAGACGATTCCAAATCTGCTTTGTCTATGAATAAGGAAGCTATAAGTTCTGCAACTATGAATCTCATGGATAGTGGGTTCATGCCTCCAGTAATCTGGGCTCGAATGACAGAAACGACTAAGATTGTGGATGTGATGTTGCCACTTGGGAGAAAATAACTTTGCTTTGTCTATATGCGTTGCTTATATATCATTTGCATTGTTTACATTACTCACCTTGCTTAATGCAATTATCCGTTGCTTGTAACTTAATACTCGCGAGAGATACAGACGTTATCTCAGGAATGGATTATTAGTCATAGATGCAGCAGGTAAGCTGTCTGTGTAATATGATGTAATGCCCAATAAATACTACACTTAACGTTGTCTTATCATAATATGCATTGTCATGCTTTTGCCATTTGTCAATTGCGTAGCTGTAATTTCTTTACCCAACATGCCTGTTATCTTTTATGGAGAGACACCTCTAATGAACTGTGGACCCCGGTCTATTCTTCCATACTGATAAAAACACCGTTTTCACTACGTTCCACACTCATTCACTCGCTGTTCCTTTTGCATTAATATTTATTCTCCACACCATACGTTTAATTCATTGTATTCAGCAAGGCGGGAGATTGACAACCTTCCTCTTTCGTTGGGGGCAAAGTACTTTGATTGTGGTGTGTGCAGGTCTGTGTTAATCTACAAGCGCCAGAGTAGATTGACACCGTGTTGAAGCTCTTCCACCTGCTACTGGTTAGATAACCTTGGTAAATTTTAAGGGAAAATTGTTGCTGCACTATTTCATACCTTCCTCTTTTGGTCTCCCAACGAGCGTCTGTTTCATGTTATCGACATGGCATTGTTTGCAAGGTTTACGTGACTCATCATCCCAAGACGTACATGTGTCATTTATTTCTATTACTATTTTACTACTAAATTTACATTTTTTTTAGTGTAACGACGAACAACTGAATCATTTTTGAACTTGTGAGCAACTATTTTGAACTCTGCTTGATTTTTGTTAACTCGGGAACATTTTTAATACTCTACAAATATTTTTTCTCTAATTACTAACAACCTTTCGAACTGTTCGCACATTTGTTTTAATCTTCTGAATATTATTTTTAACCGTTGTAACAATTTTTTGAAGTCACGAAACATTTTTTAAACTTGTGAAAAGTTTTAGAACCGTACAAATGTTTTTTAATGAAATGAATATTATTAAAGACGTGCTCTTTTCCGTAAAATTTCTTTAAATTGTTTAATTATTTGAAATACATATTTACCGTGTTTGTTAACGACCCAAATAAAAAAGATTAAAAACAAAAAGAGAAAAAAACTTGAGAAAACTAACAGAAAAATCGCTAGGGTCAAATGAGTTGGCCAAGTCATGGTCCTCTATGTGGGGCCGCTATTTTGATAAAAAAATTGTCATATATGAGCTCAGATGTATCATCTCAATCACTAAACTTATACAACGGGAATCGTATCTCCACTTCACCTCAGCCGCTCTTTTTTTTTTTCCTTTGTCCACTTTTTCCATTGTAATGTTCTCTGTTTTGTTTATGTTTATGTTGTTAGTAAAATGTGATGTTCGTGCTACACGCACAACACTATGTTACCGAGGTTTCAACCTCTGATTAGCCGTACAAATGAAGTCCAACTTCTTCGACGTCCTCTTCAACGATTTCCTTATATGCTCTTTGCGGTCGACTCCTCACTGATGTCTTCATTCTTGTGACCAATAGTTGAAACTATCCCTTCATCCTTATTTATACCAAACTTTTCTATTTAATCGCAGTTCACATTATCTTTACATGTATACTTGTTTTTACTAGTATAATCACGCTATATATATTATCTTGAGCACTAGTTTTTATATAACTAGCAACATTAACATTATAGACATACTTCTGTATATCAAAATACAGTTGTGTCACAGAACCATGATATTTAGCACTACAAAACTCAAGTGGTAATAAATGAAGATGAATTTTGTTGCGGTTGTTTAAGAAATGCTTTTATAACAATAGATTCACCCTAAATCTAAGCAAACTAAAATTGTCACATTATTCCACAAAATGGTTTATCCATTTTAATAAATTATACTTTGTTTATTTATATTATTTCCATTTATATATTTTTATTTGAGTATCTACAAATTTTGCATAGTGTTTTAGAGTGCATAAATGTAATAAATAACTTAGAAGAGGTTTTTTAAGTACAAGACTACCAAGCTTATGTATAACTGAATAGATACTTCTACATCTCATATAGTTTTAGAGTGTATAAAGTATCAATTAGTAGTATATCCTCAGATCTCTCCATCCAGTCTTGTTGTTGGTAGTGCTCGTTCTTGGACAAATTTACACTTCTTGTTCCTTGACCTATCAGTACACAAGAACAAAATAGCATGTCTAGGGATGGGATGAATACCAGGTAGGCCCACTGTGACTATTACACGACCAAGTCATATGGTTAAATCTCAAAAAGCTCAGGACACTTACGATTAGAATGGAAGTGGTGCACTTAGACCAACTGGAGTCTATGGCCCAGCAAGGAGATGTCGACTCCAGCAGGAGTCGAGCAGATAATCCTATCAACCGTCAGAAGGCAGAGGACCACCCGTTCCAACACGCAATGACTGGCATTACCAGTCCATCAAATGTAGCAGTACTAGCCGACCCCACTTGGGACGATTAACTCCTATTATCGGTGTGATAGTGGATGTTTACTACTCCCTCTGTACACAAAAGGATGTCTCAATCTATACCAAATTTGTATGTATCTAGACATGATTTAGTATATAGATACATGCAAATTGGGGTAGGTTGAGACATCCTTTTGTGGACGGAGCGAGTATATATTCGTTATCGCTTCTGAAGACTAGCACTCGAGAGCGGCAACAAGGAGCAGGCGCAAAGGCATGCCAACACTACAAATATTATTCCAATATTAGCCTTATAGTTTAAATTTTGTTCTAAAAATATAGCATAGTCGTGCTATTCATGTATTTCATCACCAAGGAAAAGGCTTAACCAACCTGTAATGCTACTGTTTATATCTATCTAATCATGCCCTTGCTCTGATGCAAACAAAATTCTTGCAACAACAGGACGCCGCCATCGAGGGCCTGAACAGCAAGACCCACATGAAGGTCCTGCTCAAGTGGATGTGGGGGAGGCAGATCATCAAGCTCACGTGCACGCAGGCCGGCAACACCAAGAAGTTCCTCTACTCCCCGTTCACCGCCGACGCCAACTCCGAGGCAGCTGCCGAGGAGCAGCCAACCGAGCAGCAGGAGTGGCCGAAGAAAGGCTGGAAAGGGAAGCACCCCAAGTACAAGGCGCAAGCCAAGAAACAGCAACGTGCCGCGGCGGCTTGACTCTGGTCGCTGAGCTCATTCAGGTTGCCGATGTTGTTTATGCTCTTAGAAGACAGAGATGATCGTCGTCATGAAAAATCTGTGATGGACCATTTTTGGTCAAACGCGGGCAGGCCAGGGAGTGTGTTGTAGTACACTTTTGTGGTAGAATAATGGTAATATAGTACTTATCTCCCTTGACATGCCGTTGTTTTTTTTCCCGAGATTTTTGATATCGTGATAGCACGGGGCTAACATTCTGGTACAGCGGGCTGCCAGACCCTGCCGCTCTGGTGTCTGTGTTGTTTTGAGTTTTCTCAGTCAGCATAAGCGTTTTGATCCTCGTTCATTGCCATCATGGTTTGAATTCTGATGGATGGAAGTTATTGTACGCAGCTGATGCCTCTTGGCCTATTAAGTTATTACTATTAACCAACAAAAACCAGTCCTAACTCAGAAGGAAAACGGATTTTGTGACCAATTTTAGCCTGCTGAGTCTTCAGCCCAGCTAAATTCCTTGCGAATAAATCCAGGATCCAGCTAGCCCGCAACCACGAACAGGTGCACATTCGTTTGCTTCTCTCAAGAGTTTGGTGTTCCTTTTACCATTATACAAGCAAGAAGACGAGCACGTGTACGTACCATCACAACACGAACGCGGCATAGTTTTGCTTTCATCGCCGGCTAGGTCAACGGTTGGGCTCTCACTAAATTCATAAAGTGGTGACACGCGTGTGTGTACGGTATGAAAGCATCACGATTGAATTCTGATGGATCAAGTTGCTACAACTTGAACATGAGGAATATAATTTACACAAAATGTTAGTTCTAGCTCCCAAGGAACGTGAACCGAGTTTGCTTTGCAAAATTTAGCCTGCTCACGTCACGCTCCCCTTGAACCAAATACAGACTAAATAAGTCGTTCCTAGTAAACCCACAAGGTCTCCTTGTACATGGTCATTTTTTTGTTTTCATTTTATTATTTTTGGACCTTTTGACTTTTTTAGTTTGTCCACGTTTTTTATTTTATTTTCATTTTTTGTTCATGTGTTGTTTTCTTTTGTTTTTTACGTGTAACTTTATATTTTTAAGTGTAACAAGCGAATCGTTTTTGAACTTGTGAACAACTATTTCAAACTCTGCTTGATTTTTTTACTCGTGAACATTTTTTAAACAAACTTATATTTTTTTCTTTCTTTACGAACAACGTTTTGAAGTGCTTGAACATTTTTTAAATCTTGTGCATATTATTTTGAACCATTGAAACGGTTCTTTGAACTCACGAAACATTGTTTGAACTCGTGAACATGTTTTTAACTAAACATTTTTTTTCTCTTTACGACAACGTTTTGAAGTGCTTGAACATTTTTTTAAAATCTTGTGCATACTATTTTGAAGCATTGAAACGGTTCTCTGAACTCACGAAACATTGTTTGAACTCGCAAACAATTTATAGAACTCTAGGATTTTTTATCCAGATGATTTTTTTAACTCTATAAATGTTTAATATTAACTTATGAACTAAAAACTAATTATAATAAATAAATAAGAAAATATAAGAGAAAAAATAAAATGAAAATGAAAATGAAAATACGAAACAAAAGGAATTATGTTCACAAAATTTCTTTAAACTTGTTTGATGTTTTGAAATAAAATTTTACCGTGTTTCCTAAAAGACCAAAATAAAAACAGATTAAAAACCAGGAAGAGACAAAACATTGAGAAAAACTAATATTCACTTCGTTCACTTTTATAATGCGTGGTTTATATTTTAGTTTAGTCTACATACATCTCAAAATGAGTGTATCTATACATGTTTAGTGTATAGATTCACTCATGTTGCTATGTATGTAGACTAAACTAAAACATCTTCCATGTTTTATCAAAGTGAACATAGGGAGTAGAAAAATTGGTATACGCTATGCTAGCGTCAAATGGGTCGGCCATGTCGTGGCCTTCCTCTATGTGGGGTCGCTATTTTTATGCAAAATATTGTCATGTATGAGCTCACATGTATTATCTCAAGCACTATACATAGTTCAACGAGAGTCGTATCTTCACCTCACTCGCAGAGTTTGTTGTGCATGGTTGGAGCATCAAAGGACTTTTTCCTTTTTTATTTTGTCGTTTTATTTTCCCTTTCCTCCTTTTCCCATTTCATTTTTCTCTGTTTTGTCTATCTTAGTACTGCCATTATAATGTTATTTTCTTGCTATGCGCAAAAGGTTATGTTGATGAGCTTTCGGCCCCAAATTAGCCCCAGAAGAGGAGGCCAACTTCTTCGACATCCGCTTCAAGGAATGCCTCATGTGCTCTTTCCACTTGACTCCTCAGTGATGACATCACTCGTGTGACCAATAACTAGAGCTATCCTGTCATCCTTATTTATACCAAACTTTTCTATTTCATTGCAATTCACATTATCGTTACAGGTATACTTGTTTTACTAGTATAATCACTTAATATATTATATAACTAGCAACACTAACATTATAGACATACTTTAGTATATCATATTAAAATTTTGTCGTGGAACCATGATATTTAGCAGTGCAAATCTGAAGTGCTAAATTGAAGCTGAATTTATGGCAATTGTCATTTATTTTGTTTAGCTTGTTTATGAAATGTTTTATAACAATATAGACATATAGTATTCCACAAATTAGTTCATATGTGTAATAAATTATTCTTTGTTCATATATTATCAATTTCATTTGTATATTTTCTTTATCAAAGTATCTAGAAATTTTGCATAGTATTTTAGAGTGCATAAATGTGCATGGTAATTAACTTCGAAGGGTTTTTTAAGTACAAGGCTACCAAGTTTAGGTATAACTGAATGTGTAACTCTACATCTTAGATAGTTTTAGAGTGTGTGAAGTATCAATTAGTACTATATCCTCAAACTCTCCTTCCACTCTTGTTATTGGTAGTGCTCGTGCTTGGACAAATTTGCACTCCTCATTCCTTGAGCTATCATTAACAAAATAGCATGTCTGACGATAGGATGAATATCTTGTAGTCCCACTCCACTAGGACTATTAATTATAGAACCAAGTTATATATCGAAATGTAAAAAAGCTCAGGAAACCCACGATCCAAACGGAGAGGCCGTACTGGGTCGACCGGAGTCCGTCGCCATGCAAGGAGATGGCGACTCCAACAAAAGTTGAGCGGACAAACCGTCGAAAGGACATTTTTGCTCCACGTCATCTGTCTCTTTGAATGACATTGAACTGGGGTAGATCACGATGATTTTATGCGTGTGAGTACTAAATTTATTTATACCAAGATTTAACAAAGTGACAGGAAAATTTAGAGGGAAAACGAGAGCACGGGAAAAACTATTCTTTAATTTTCTCTTCTACCCCTATCAGCCTATGCTACGTCATCGCATTCCAGTCAAATCAAACCAACCATCTAAAGCCTTCCTACACCGGCCACCCTAACCCATCCCTCCCTACATATCCCCATGCACCCTTCAAAAGTGTGAATTTTCTCTAATCATAAAGGCACCAGTAGACGTCGGTTGGGCCAAGAAGTTTATAGGTGACGTATCTGAAGGGAGCTAGCTTGACACTCCATAGAGGGGAGGGGGTGTGTCGAAAACCCCTTCTAAAGTTGTCTGCGTGTCCTGTGGTAGTGCATTGACGAACAAACGAGCGGGTTGACAACCACAGGACACGCAGACAATGCACTCCATCAAGAGGGATGGCGCGACTTGAAGGTAACATAAGTGCATGAATGTTTCCAAATGGGCAGAAGAGTCCGAAAGACCCGCTACGAGAGGTTCTGAACAAATTATACTTCACTCGTCACATTGTCTTCCTTTTACCATCGCAAGCAAGAAGCACATGCACACATATGCCACTCACACACGAAATCCAGCTTGTTGCCTTGTATCACCCGCTAGGCCATGACCATGATGTTAGCCGTGAAATCGATTCTGGCCAACTCCGAAGGGACATGAATTTCATCTTCATGCAAGAGAATTCAACTAAATTCCTTCAATGTAAATCAAACCCACGTGCCAATCGAGCCTTGGTCGCACGAATCTTGAAGCGACAGAAATCCCACCCAGGCCGTCCACGTCTTCCCTTTTGCACCAGTGTCGGCCGCTGCTACGCGATCGCAGTCAAACCCAAGCAATCATCTGGACCTTTTCTGCCACCGGCCGCCAGCCCATTTCCATCCACCCTATAAATCTCGCTGGCCCGCCCACGCCTCTCGCCGTCGCACCGCCACCAACACACCGCCGCAGATCTGCTTCCCCCGCTTCGCCGCACGAGCTCACCTCCATCCCCACGGCCATGGCATTGCCACTGCCCCGCGCGGCGGCCCTGCTCCTCCTCCTCCTCGTGGCCGCGCCGCTGCTCTGCGCCGCGCAGGCGCCCATCTCGCAGCCGCCCTCGCCCGGCGCGCCCACCGCGTCCCGCTCCTCCACCCCGACTCCACCGCCGACAACGAAGACGGCGAACCCATCGCCCCCTCGGTAGCCCCCGCCGCCCACTCCCCCGCTCAGTCCCCTGCCGGCGACGACGACAAGCCAGCCTCCCCTCCCGCGCCCGCCGAGACCGCCCCCGCCCCGGCCGAGGCCCCCGGGTCCCTGCACTCCACCGCCACCACCCCCGCCCCCGCCCCTGAACCCGCCTCCGCCGACCAAGACGACGACGAAGATTACAAGAAGAAGACCAAGGCCCCAGCACCCGCCCCGGCCGCGATGGAGGTGAAGTCAGGCACGGGCACGGGCGGCGCCGACGAGCAGCCGCAGGCGGTGGACGCGGCGGAGAACGAGCGGCGCGACGGGATGAGCGGCGGGAAGAAGGCCGGGGTCGTGGTGGGCGCCTTCTCGGCCGCGGCCGTGGTGGGCCTCGCCGCGGTGGTGTACCGGAAAAGGCAGGCCAACATCCGGCGGTCCAGGTACGCCGACTACTCCCGGCGCCTCGAGCTCGTCTGATGAGGATCGATCTGGAGGGAGATAGAAGAAGGAGGTGCATCGATCACGGGCAATGGTGAGCAGAGACTGTTGGTTCTTGTGGTGGATCTGTCCGTGTGTGTTGGTTAGATTCATTCTTGGGTGCCGAGATTCATTCTGGTTGGTTAATTAGTTGGAGAGGAATAACCGTGGATGGATTGTACTGGTGGCGGATATTGAGTATACATACATTTTTCTCTCTTTTTGTAGTAGTACATTTGAGCATTTTTCACCACCATATATAGCAGATAGTTCTTCATGTTATCACTGACTCTCAATTGGTAATCCTGAAATCGATTGCATCAAATTGCCAGACAGACATAGATAGAGGAGAAGATGTGTGCGTGTGTATGAACAGCTCCCAGATCCACAACTGTGCCTTGACTGCGTGGTTGTTGGTTGGAGCCAGCCTGCTGAGATCTGGGAGACTGATTAACAAACGGATTTCCATTCCTTTTTCCCTTCTCGCTGTCGGTTGCTCTTGGATCACGGGGCGCATGAACTGTCAAGGTCCGTCTCTGTATCTTGTGCTGCTGTTTTGTTCACGCATTCCTGCTATTGTTTTGAGACCATTAATCTCCAGTTTTTGTTCGATCTTTGATCTTGATCTTGGCTCCGAATTCAAAGACGAGCCACGGATACACGAGCGATGCTGAAGCTTTACCCAACTCTTGCATGGACCAGGCGGCCGTGGTGCTGCCTGGCCGGAACATTCCGGTGGTTCAGAATTAGTCATCATGCAGATGATGATGTGGTTCTATCTGACGCAGAAACATACACAACGAAGACTGTCACTGTTTTCTGGCACATCAATCTGTTTGGGACGGCCAAATTTTGTCTGCAAAATTTTTACACTGCGAGATTCAGGCCGTCCTACCAAACTTTTACACTGTTGCGAGATTATGTGGTTTGGCATGAGTGCAGCTAACAGAAGCGTACGTAGAGCATGTATGATGAATCAGCAGCAGCTGTGTGCGCAGCTAGACAACGCGTCTTGTTGACGGAATCGCTCGCATCGAAGCGTTGACGTTTGGAAGAAACCCTGACAAGAATCAAATACAGTACTATAAAACACATAGACACACAACGTACATAGTCGTAGATTCCTCCTTAAGCTATGGGCCAAGCGTTAAGCATATCTTTATCCGCGTCTTAAGCTATGGGCCAACAAAGGCAGCGGTCGATCGTACTGTCTACTCCAGCCTAAGCTACTATGTTATTGTAAGGAGAAACTGATCATTCACAATACACTCGTGTACGTGTATTACAGCTGTTATAAACGATAGCAAATAAACGACGAAGAGCGGACCGATCAAAGCAAAGTAGACACGAGATTTTAACGTGGAAAACCTCTCCAAACAAAGGAGAGGAAAAAACCACGGGCGCCAGCCAGCAATACTTCACTATATCGGGTGAGTTTATAAACGCCGTGGGTTTACAATGTCTGGCTTACCCCAACCGGCGGCTTACAAGAGAAATATATGGTGGCATAAAACCCTAGGTCGGCTGCAGTCTGACCCGGCGCTCCGCTCTCATTCGTCACAAGTTGGCCTTCATCAGTATAGAATTTGGATCATCATAAAACAACACTCCACCTTGAGACAAATTCCATATTGTAGCATGAACGAGAACTTCACCCTGAAACAACAAAGAAAACACCTTCGGCGCCAAATAGCCTCTTGGCCTAAACAGTGATACCAACTAAGACTGAGCATAGCTCAAACTTAGTAACAAGAACTGGCTTTGTCATCATATCAACAGGATTATCATGAGTATTTATCTTGCATACCTTCAGCTTACCATTTGCAACAACATCACGCACATAATGGTATTTGACGTCAATGTGCTTTGTTCTCTCATGGAACATCTGATCCTTAGTAAGGTAAATAGCACTTTGACTGTCACAAAACAGGTTAATGCAAGTATCATCTCCACAAAGCTCAGCAAACAAACCTTTCAGCCAAACCGATTCTTTACATGCTTCAGCAATAGCCATGTATTCTGCTTCAGTGGTAGACTGGGCAACAACAGATTGTAACGTTGCCCTTTAACTCACGGCACAACCACCAAGCGTGAACACATAACCTGTGAGGGATCTCCTCTTATCCAAATCGGCAGCAAAATCTGAATCCACATAGCCTACGAGTCCCTCATCAGTCTTGCCGAACTTGAGGCAAGCATTGGATGTGCCACGAAGGTACCTGAAAATCCACTGAACAGCCTTCCAATGTTCTTTACCAGGATTAGCCATATATCTACTAACCAAACTCATAGCATATGATAAATCTGGACGTGAGCAAACCATGGCATACATTAAAGAACCAACAGCACTAGAATATGGAAATCTAGACATGTACTCAAAATCCTCATCCGTACTAGGACATTGTTCAGCTGACAATTTAAAGTGAGGAGCAATAGGAGTACTAACAGACTTTGCATCATGCATGTTAAAACGATGAAGAACTTTCTTAATGTAATTTTGCTGACTAAGAAACAACAAACCAGAATTTCTGTCACGGGTAATCTCCATACCTAGAATTTTCTTAGCAGCACCAAGATCCTTCATCTCAAACTCGCTACTCAACTGTGACTTGAGAGCAGCGATATCTTTCTTGCTCTTGGCAGCAATCAACATATCATCAACATATAATAACAGGTATATAGGTGATCCATTAACAAACTTAATGTACACACAGCTATCAAATTCAGACCTCTTAAAGCCATGTGACAACATAAAAGAATCAAACCTTTTATACCACTGACGAGGAGATTGTTTCAAACCGTATAAGGACCTTTTCAACTTACACACAAGATCCTCCTTACCAGGCACTATGAACCCTTCTGGCTGGTCCATGTATATCTCCTCCTCCAACTCTCCATGCAGAAACGCAGTCTTTACATCTAACTGCTCAAGCTCAAGATCACGCATAGCAACAATACCAAAGAATGTACGAATTGAACTATGCTTAACAACTGGAGAGAAAACATCATTATAATCAACACCTGGAATTTGACTGAAGCCTTTTGCAACTAACCTTGCCTTAAACCTCGGAGGCTCGCTAGGAGATAAACCCTCCTTTCTCTTGAAGATCCACTTACAGCGGACTGCCTTCTTTTTCTTAGGCAAGCGCACAACTTCCCATGTGCCATTCTTATCGAGTGACTGCATCTCTTCTTGCATAGCAGCAAGCCACTTCTCGCGGTCACCGGAACCAATAGCTTCAGTATAAGTGGACGGCTCATGTCCGTGCTCCACCTGTTCTGCACAACTCAGAGCATAATCAACAATGTTACACTCTTCAATTAAACGTGGTCGAGGACCACAATTCCTCCTGTTCCTACGAGCAGCAATAGACTGTTGTGGCTGCAAAACAGGGGGTGAGTTCTGAACATTATTATTATCAGAATCAGAAGAATCAGAATCATCAGAACCAGCAGAATCAGGATCAGAATCATCTGAAGTAGCAGCACCATCATTGTCAACAGTGACATTTTCCTTTTCAACAGAGTGCTCCACCTCGACACGAACCTGCTCCTCAGAAAAATCTGGCAAAACATCTGAGGACAACTTATCAAAGTACATAACAGATTCATTGAAAACAACACTCCTGCTCATAAATGCCTTGCTAGTTTCGGGATTCCATAACTTGTATCCTTTTACACCCGAACCATAACCAATGAACACACACTTAATAGCTCTCGGCTCTAACTTTCCATTATCAACATGAGCATAAGCAGTGCAACCGAAAACTTTAAGCTGTGAATAATCAGCAGGAGTACCTGACCATACCTCGATGGGAGTTTTCTTGTCGAGGGGAATAGATGGTGACCTGTTTATCAAGTAGCAGGCGGTGGCAGCCGCCTCAGCCCAAAAACGCTTACTCATGCGAGCGTTGGAGATCATGCAGCGAGCCTTGGAGATGATGGTCCTGTTCATCCGCTCCGCTACACCATTCTGCTGAGGCGTGTACGGGATGGTGAGGTGCCTGACAATGCCTTCTTTCCTGCAATAATCATTAAAGGCATTCGAACAAAATTCGCCACCATTGTCAGTACGAAGTAATTTCACCTTCCTTTCTGTTTGCCTTTCAATCATAGCTTTCCACTCTTTAAAAGCAGCAAACGTATCATCCTTATTTTTCATGAAATAAGGCCAAACTCTTCTAGAGTAATCATCAATAATGGTAAGCATATAACGAGCACCACCATAAGAGGGCTTACGAGATGGCCCCCAAACATCAGCATGTACATAATCAAGTGTACCTTTGGTGGTGTGGACAGAAGCATTAAACTTAACTCTTGTGTGCTTACCGAAAATGCAGTGTTCACAGAACTGCATCTTACCCAAACTGCATCCTTGCAGCAAGTCTCTCTTGATCAATTCTGCCATACCAAGTTCACTCATATGTCCAAGACGCTTATGCCAAAGGTTAGTTTTACTAGCGTCATCATGAGAAACAGCAGCAACAGTACCAGATAACGTGCTACCTCTAAGAACATATAACTTAGCAGAATTCATATCACCAACCATAACAATGAGAGAACCTTTTGATACCTTTAGGAGTTTATTTCCTCCTTTGTACTTGTACCCGTCACAGTCAAGGGTACTGAGCGAGATCAAATTTCTTGCCATGGTTGGTATGTGTTTCACTCCCGTCAACGTGCGTGTCATACCGTCATGTGTCTTGACCTGAACGGAACCAACGCCAACAATGTTGCATTGCTGGTCGTTCCCCACACGCACGAAATCTCCAGTCTGCACTAACTCATAAGAACTGAACCAATCTTTGTTACAGCAAATATGAAAAGAACATGCAGTATCTAGAATCCATTCATCCTGACGAGAAACACATGCAGCTAAAACAGCTAGGCATTCGCCATCAGAACTACCATCAACAACAGAAGCCTCACCGGTATCATTACCTTCATTATTTTTCGGTTGGTAAGTACCTTTTCTTTTCTCCTTGTTCTGCAACTTCCAACAATCATCAATGACATGATTAGATTTCTTACAATACCTGCAGAACTTGTCTCGTCCTTTGGACTTTGAGCGACTTCTGTCACCCTTACTCTTATCTCTGTTGTTGTTGTGGTAGTAGTTATCTCGCTGCTCAGGCCTCCCTCGGACCTGCAAAGCATCGCCCTTGGAGGACGACGTCTCCTCTTTCTGTACCATACCTTTCATCTTTTCCCTGGCAAGCAGGGCCTCATATACTTCCGCGGTGGTTAGTTCATCACGGCTTAACAGTATGGTATCACGAAAATTGACAGAGGAATTTGGCAGCGAACATAGAAATAAAAGTGCTAGATCTTCATCATCGTACTTTACCTCCATCGACACTAGGTCAGAAACGATCTCCTTAAAAATCGATAAGTGATTCATTACCGAACCACCTTCTTGCAACTTGTGCGTGAACAACTTCATCTTCACATGCATCTTGCTGGTGAGATCTTTGGACATGCAGATCGACTCCAGCTTAGCCCACAGTGCCGCTGCGGTTTTCTCCTGGAGTACTTCTTGCAGAATATCATTAGATAGATGAAGTTGAATAAGCGATAAAGCCTTACGGTCTTTCCGCTTCTCATCGGCGGTCCATGTCGCCGCATCCTTGTCGCCGAATTTCTCCAGCGCCTCGTCAAGATCATTGGACTGTGCGAGGATCGCACGCATCTTGACCTGCCACAGTGAAAATCTCGTCTTGTAGTCCAGCGACGGTAGATCGAACTTCATCGATGCCATCCAAAACCCTAATCTGAAAACAGATCTGAAACAGGGCTCTGATACCACTTGTTATAAACGATAGCAAATAAACGACGAAGAGCGGAACGATCAAACCAAAGAGGACACGAGATTTTAACGTGGAAAACTTCTCCAAACAAAGGAGAGGAAAAAACCACGGGCGCCAGACAGCAATACTTCACTATATCGGGTGAGGTTACAAACGCCGTGGGTTTACAATGTGTGGCTTACCCCAACCGGCGGCTTACAAGAGGAATATATGGTGACATAAAACCCTAGGTCGGCTGCAGTCCGACCCGGCGCTCCGCTCTCCTTCGTCACAAGTTGGCCTTCATCAGTATAGAATTTGGATCATCATAAAACAACAACAGCTTCCTTCCTTCATTTCCAGTTTATTGACGGCTTTTTCCGGCCCTCGAGCCAACTCATTCGGACACTACACCAAAAAGTAGTTTCAGGTAAATAAAAACAAATGTTCTCCAAAACAAGTTTTCCAAGTAATTCAGTCGGACTAGCTACAAGGTCGACATGGTCTTACATGCAGGAGCTGAATTTGCAAAATCGCGCATGCGCCTACTCAATCTGTTCCAGAGAAACATACTTAGTACAGAAGAACACTCCAGCCACGTCCTCCGAGTCAGCTCGTATGCGTAAATCACAGCAAGTTTCAGGCTAAACCAAGCCGCACTGCCTGCTGCCAAGTGCCACCAATGTAGCCATACAGTATGCTGGCCGGCTCCTGCCGGAACATTCTGGACTCTGGTGGTTCGGAAATAGGCATCGGCCGATGTTGTGTTGTATCAGACCATACGGACATGACAAGGAAAGAAGGCGTGAAATTATGTTGTTGGACAGTTAATTGGCGGCGGCATGTGGATTCTTCAGGGGCTATACTGAAACTACAGCCCGCACTACCCAACATAATTTTTGAGTACATACGTACAGCACTGGAGCATTCGGAGACCGTTGGTGGTGCTACATTTGTAAATTCAGGTTTACCGCCTCGAGCTCGTCTGAGTACGCCGACCGCTCCGCGCGCCTGGAGCTTGTCTGAAAATCCCTGCTTGTCTTTTTTTATTTCTGGACTCGAAAATATATTTATAAAATATACAAAAATAAATATTTTTTAATATGCATTGCCCCTTGTTCCGTTGAAAATTAACCATTTTCAAACAAGAATATTTTTCAAAATCGGAACCATTTTAAAAACGAACTTCGGAACCATTTTTTTAAATCGGAACTATTTTTTCGGCTCAGAACCATTTTCAAAAAGGGCTCATTTTCAAAATCGGAACCATTTTTTTCATTCGGAACCATTTTCAAAAAGGGCTCATTTTTAAAAATCAGAACCATTTTTTCGGTTCGGAACTATTTAAAAAAGGAACCATTTTCGAAAAATCGGAACTATTTTCGGAAAATCGAAACCATTTTTTTCATTCGGAACCATTTTTTCGGTTCGGAAGCATTTTTTTGGTACGGAACTATTTTCAAAAAGGAACCATTTTCGAAAAATCAGAACCATTTTTGGAAAATCGGAACCATTTTTTTCATTCGGAACCATTTTTTCGGTTCTGAACCATTTTAAAAAAGGAACCATTTTCGAAAAATCGGAACCATTTTTTTCATTCGGAACCATTTTTTCGATTTGGAACCATTTTTTTCGGTTCGGAACCATTTTAAAAAAGGAACCATTTTCGAAAAATTGGAACCATTTTTTTCATTCGGAACCATTTTCAAAAATCAGAACCATTTTTTTGGTTTAGATTTTTTTTAAAAAAGGAACCATTTTTTCGGTTCGGAACAATTTTTTTGTTTTTCCATTTTCAAAAACCAAAAACCAAAACCATTTTTAAAAATCATAACTATTTCAAAATTCAGAACCACCATTTTCAAATGCTTTTTAAAAATGATTCCGATTTTGCAAAAAGAAAACAAAACTAAATAATAAAAAATAAATAAAAAAGAATGAAATGAAAAATAAAACGGAAAGCAAAAAAAGAAATGGAAAAGAAATGAGAACTGAAAACCCTGAACAGAATACAATAGAAAGAAGAAGAATGGTAGATGGACAGAGCAAGGAGCGTAGCCCTGTGGTTGCGTCCAGCCTCGTCCAGTCCTCGTGGGTGCAGGTCGTGTGATTGAATCACCGTGGATCCTATTTTCTTCTATTTTTGCTGCTGGTAAGTACTAATGGGCCGGCCCAAGTGCGGATATGTAGCAGGCGAGTCGTAGTTTGGACTCGCTAAAGGCGATATATAGGGTTTGGGGAGATTCAGGTGCACATTCATACCTGCTGTGATTGCAGGCCGGCCTACCAAATTAGTAGACTAGTTTACGTACTCCATGACCGTGGTTTGGCTGTTGCCAGTTCAGGTGGGTTTGGGTTTGGCAGCACCCGTATGAATCAGCAGGAGTTGTGAAACGTTCCCCCAACGCGTCTTGACGGAATCGCTTGCATCGAAGCGTTGACGCTTGGAACAAACGCTGACAAGAATCAAATACTCATAGATGTAGGTATGTAGTCGTCGATTCCACCTTAAGCTAAGGGCCAAGCATAAAGCATTTCTTTAACAGCGTCTTAAGCTATGGGTAAACAAAAGATAATTAACATCGGTCTACTCTAGCCTAAGAGCTACTTGTATTCTAAGTGAATTATTAAAAAACTTATATTTTGAGGGGAAACTGATCCTTCAGGATACACTTATACACTCGTACGTAGACTACAGCTTGCTTTCCTTCATTCCCTTTTATAATAAAAACCACGTGTTACCAATTTACATGCACAAATACTGGAAACTAAATGACAGACCAGAAAGAGCTACTTATCATCATAGAAGAAATTAAAACAATCACTAGAATTTCCTGCATACACATAAATCAACGGCCGTCACCGTGGTATGTTGGATCCAGATCCATTGACCAAGTCGGGGAAGAAAGACTGATCCACCATATTCGGACCAACATTCTCGCTACAGAGCATCCACCTCATATTGGTTGGCAACACCGCCGCGAGAAACGACAAACGTCAGCGACACACCAAGAAACTAATCTCGCTAGATCTAAAAAATAAATGCCAAATGTTTCACGTCGCCCCCGATTAGAACACTGCTGAGATGGGGAGAAGCAGAGACATCTTATTCCGACGCGGCGCCATCCCCACCACCTATGCGACCCCCTTAAAAAGCTTTGGCCTATCCTAACTACTCGCCAAAGTTGAGGAGCCGAGGTTCCCACCCCCACCATCGCCGGAGCGATGGATATAGGAGGCCGGGACCTGCGGCGTCATGGTTGGAGGGAGTGGGTCTCTATGATTTGGACGGACGATTTAGGGATGGCCCCCTTCATTCCCAGTTTATTGACCCTCGAGCCAGTTCTCCGATTCAACTGGCTGGGTCCGACGCTGCAGCAGAAAGTTGAGCTAAACAAACGAATATGTTCTCCAACTCACCTCGAGCCACATTCTCCGAGTCAACTCGATCGGTCGTACGTAGACTCCAGCCACGGTCTCCGAGACAGATCGTTTGGATAATTCACAACAAGTTTCAGGTTTAACAAGGTAGCCGTGCAGCTGCCAAGTGACACCAATATAGCCACATATAGACTGGCCGGAACATTCTGGACTCTGGTTGTTCGGAAATACAGTACTCATCAGCCGACGCTTCTATCTGACCATGCATACAGACAAGGAAAGAAGGCGTCACATCAGTGTTGGTTGGCACGACCAGCTCTTGTTGTTGTTCAGGTAGGTTCTTCAGGGAGCTATACTGACTGAGTAGGTTTGAGTGTATTGTTAGGATATACTGTATCCGTACTGTCGCGTGTGTACCGTATCTGTACCTGGTCAAACACCACGCACCCCACTCACCCCAGGGTCCAACAGTTAGAGCTAGCTAGTGGAGATCATGGCATCACACGATGAGTCATCAGTGGAGGCCCAATGCAAGCTGTATATAAACACTGCCCCGACTGAATACAAGTTGTGTTGAATCCTCTCCTCTGTCATGACAATGGGCATTTGAAAAATTCAGGTTTGCTCCAGCGATTTCCGTGTGACGCTTGCAGCTGTTTCTTGGATTAGCCGGTGCAGACAATGGACCTGTACGTTCCTACAGTAGGCACGAATCCAAGGAGAAAGCGACCGCCTGCGATCGACGCTTGGCAGGAACTCCGGCCGGATCCGCTCGCGCGTCGATCAAAGCAGTGATACGTTAGCCTTCACAAAAAAGAACCAAACGCTATAAAACACAGCAAATGAGATGTGTCGGGGACGTACGTTAGCTCTACCTTTTTTTCGAAAAGGGGATATAATCATTTTTGACTTGAAAACGGAGAGTATGGACGGAACTCAGTGGTGGCACATTGATTGGTTTTCAATATTTTTTGGAAGGGTAAGCGAATACAGAAACATTGGAAACAAATGTTGTTGAAAGCATTATACATACCAAATATGACGTGGACATGGAACATGTAGCAAATGTTTTCCGGAACTAAAATGAAATAAAATATAAGGATATATCATGATTATATTATATAGTGTGCATAAGTTATCATCTTTGGCAACATCGACTTTATCAACTTTGGCCATATAAGGATATACTATCATGATTATATAATATAGTTTCTAAGAATGGCTAGGGTTTTTCATCCCGTATGGGAGCTGGCAATGAAAGAAACCGAGCATGGGGAGGGGGATGGGCGCTCCGTGAAACTCGTCGTAGCAACCTTGGAAGGCAGGGCAGTAGCTTGACTAATTTCTTTCAAATTAAATGTCCATATATTAGGAGTGATCATGAAAAAATTCTTTCAAATTAACCTTAAATTAGCTGGACTAGTACTGCTTCCTTTCATAATAAAGAATTTCACTAGACTTTACTGAGACTCCCCTAAATTAGAGCTAGCTTTTGCATGGTAGCAAGTCATTTTTTTGTGTTTAACAGAGGAGAACTGCTATACGTCCGACGCTTTACGTACGACGGCTGTACGACGGACAACCGCGTCTGTCCGATGGATTCTGACGGCATCCGATGTCATCCGCGCGTGAATACTGAACCGCCGGATTGTGCGTCGTACAAGAATCGGACGAGTTATGTCGTACGCAAAGCATTTCCGTTAACGGAGAGAGAGAAGGGGGGGGGGGGGGGGGGGGGGCAAGTGCCCCCTGCCCTCCACAATATAACAATTGGAGAAAAACAAGTGCTAACTTTTTTGGTGCGGAGATACTTGATGTCGGCAAGTATATTTCTTTGTATCACACATTCAGATTCCTAAGTCATAATTCCTGATTTTTCACATGAGCGCACACGCTCCGGGCCTCATTTGGTGCAGAAGAAAATGGGTTCGAACCGAACACCGCAACATAGAGAGAGGGAGAGAGAGCAAAAAGGTATACCCTCAGACGCCTTTGACACTGCCTACTACGAACAACGCGTTGTGGCGGACGCCATGGACGCTGATGAGATTTGTTTCCTTCGTGTGCTCTGCTGCAAACGCTTGGTTTGTTTTTTGTTGACCTGCTCTATTCGTGTACTGTCCTTCCCTATCTTGTCCACTGTTGATCCACTTTTTCTTTCATCCACGAGCTTGTGGTCATTCGTTTGGACCATAGGATAAGCACGATTTGGATTTTAGATTGTATTCCTGACACAAAGATGTTAACCTCATCTTACGAATCCATGGTCCGATTCGAAAACTTCAGCGAACATAAATGATCATCTAATTACCCCCCCCCCCCCCCCCAATCCTATTCTAATGTTGCACCATGCTGCATTCACTTGACGGTCACAAATTGTGGTTGGTGTGTTAAGTGGAGAAATTTTACGGTACATTCCGTGCAGGTGAGAGCTTCACCATTGTTGGCCCAAGAGATGTTGATGACCCACAAGTATAGGGGATCGCAACAGTCTTCGAGGGAAGTAAAACCCAATTTATTGATTCGACACAAGGGAGCCAAAGAATACTTGGGAGCCTTAACAGCGGAGTTGTCAATTCAGCTGCACCTGTGAATAGTCTTGCTCGACACAGATTATCAGTAGCAACAGTTTTATGATCAATAAACAGTGCATATCATTATGAAACAATAACATGTTCAGATCTGAAATCATGGCACTCGGGCCCTAGTGACAAGCATTAAGCTCAACAAGTTGCAACAACATCAATAAGTACTAACAACGGATACTAGGCACCATGCCCTAATGATCTTATAACTTATTACATGAACAATCTCATCCAATCCCTACCATCCCCCTCAGCCTACAGCAGGGAATTACTCACACATGGATGGGGGAAACATGGATGGTCGATGGAGAAGCGTCGGTGATGATGATGGCGATGATCTCCTCCAATTCCCCGTCCCGGCGGAGTGCCAGAACGGAGTTTCTGGTCCCCGAAATAGGTTTCGCGATGGCGGCGGCGTACGGTGATGTTTCTGGATGAAGTGGACGACCCCCTCGCGTTTTAGGTCAGAGAGGGTTAAGTAGTCGAAAGGGGGACTCGGGGAGGTGCCGAGTCGCCCTCCTCAGTGGCTGGCGCGGTGGGCCCCTTGGCCGCGCCCCATGTGGTTTGGGCCACTCGTGGCCCATCTCTGCTCCCCTTCTGGCTCCGTGAGTCTTCTGGTAAAATAGGAGGTTTGCGATCTTTTCTGGTGTTTTTCCCGAAAGTTGACTTTCTGCACAAAAACAAGACACCAGGGCAATTCTGCTGAAAACAGCGTTAGTCCGCATTAGTTGTATTCAAAACACACAAGTTAGAGGTAAAACAATAGCAAAAGTGTTCGGGAAAGTAGATACGTTTTGGACGTATCAACTCCCCCCAAGCTTAGCTTATTGCTTGTCCTCAAGCAATTCAGTTAACAACTGAGTGCGATAAAAGACTTTCACGAACACATTTGCTTCATATGATGCATATATTCTCACTATATGAACAAATGCTTAGGCAATTCAAGATGAGGCAAATGCAAATAATGTCACTCAATAGGCATGTAAACTATGAAAAGATACCAACATACTAATAGCGACAAACATGAAACATATTAATTCACAAGATTGTAATGCTCATAATAGGATATGATAAGATGGTATCTCGCTTGCCCGTTTTTGTACAGCAAAACATAAATGCCCAGGCACCTCTGAAGTTCATGGGAAGACTAGAATCAAAGATATCAAAGCATCAAAGTTATATCACAGTTAACCACATTCTGGGACAAGCACATTACACTAAGAATGACAACTATGCTCTCGAGAAAGTGCTCAAAGAAAGGATGGTGACTCAACATGAAAGTAAAAGATTGGCCCTTCGCAGAGGGAAGCAGGGATTATCATGTGCTAGAGCTTTTTATTTTTAAAACAGAAGCAAAATTGTTTTGGGAAGTGTTTGTTGTTGTCAACGAATGGTAGTGGGTACTCTAACCCCCTTGTCAACCAGACTTTCAAGAGCGGCTCCCATGAAGGATGTTATTTCTACCAGCAAGGTAGATCATCCCTCTTCTCTTTTGTTTACACATGTATTTTAGTTTCATTATGGGTGACACTCCCCCCAACCTTTGCTTGCACAAGCCATGGCTAACCGAATCCTCGGGTGCCTTCCAACATTCACATACCATGGAGGAGTGTCTATTTGCAAATTAAGTTGCTTACTGATAAATCAGGGCAAAACATGTGAAGAGAATTATTGATGAAAGTTATAATTAATTGGGACTGGGCACCCCGTTGCCAGCTCTTTTTGCAAAATTATTGGATAAGCGGATGTATATGCCACTAGTCCATTGGTGAAAGTCTGAATGACAAGATTGAAAGATAAAACACCACATACTTCCTCATGAGCTATAAAACATTGACACAAATTGAGAAGTACTTTGAAGGTTTTAAAGGTAGCACATGAAAATTTACTTGAATGGTTCGAAATGCCATGCATAGGTATTTATGGTGGACACTTTGGAATAACTTGGTTTTCATGGTTTTGGAAGCACGAGCAGCATTCCCGCTCAGTACAAGTGAAGGCTAGCAATAGACTGGGAAGCGACAATCAAGAGAGCAATAACCGTCATAATCATGCTTGCGACAAAATGAAATTAATTGAGCATAAAAGTGATACAAGAACTCTGAGTCAAAATAAATCATCAAGGCTTAATTGACTTTTGTTTTTCAGTCATATGCATGCATGAGCATGTGCCAAGTCAATTCGAATGAATTATTCAGAGGAGGATACCACAATGTCATACCCTCTATGAATAGAACAATGCAAGCAAACATCAACATAACATGCTACCACTATTAATAAATTGGGACCGATCATGAGAGAACAAGAACTACTAAGCATCCACTAAATGACATATACCTCACATGAACCAACTAAGCATGCTCACATAGATGAGTATATGTACAAAAATGAAAACAAATAGAGTTCATACCAGCCTCTCACCCCAACTCGAGTTGTTGTAGATCATCCTTATTGCTTTTTCACTTGTGTTGCTTCGAATGATAAGAATGAAAACCAAGCTCCATCGGAGTCACGGATGGCTGTCCAACTCTGAAAACACTATACAAAACCAAAAAGAAACAACAAATATTTTTGGGTTTTCGAGTTTTTGAAACAAGAGCAAAAAGAAACAAACAATAAAGCAAAATATTTTTAGATTTTTGAATAACAAACCGAATTTTAAAACTAAGCAAACTAATACTGAAACTTAAAGAAACAAATGAAGAGAAACAACAGAAATATTTTTGGTCTTTTTGTGTTTTGGAATGCAGCAATAAAAGGTAAACAATTAAAAAGAAAGAAAGAAAGAAAACTGCAACATGGATATACAAAGTATCGACAAGATATGATATGTAAATGAGTGAGATGTCGATATACCTCCCCCCAAGCTTAGGCTTTTGGCCTAAGTGGAGGCTAATAATAACGCGGGTAGGAACTCCAAGCCGGCGGGTCATACTGGGCGTGCTCAACATCCGGCTCCGCTGAGGAAGATGAGGCAGAGGGTCCAGCATCCCCAGGATAGGGGCGCGAGCCCCCAGTCCCGGAAAACTGAGTGGAGTCCTCGTCCGCCCATTCTCCATCATCCTCTGTGTGCAGGGCATGTTCCCTCAAGTATGCATCGAATTCATCCTCGGTGACTGACCAAACATTCCTGAAACCAAGATCAAACAAACGTGGTGCAGGCAAAGCGACTATTCGCTCAGATTTAACCATTTTCCACCTCACCTTCTTGGCAAAAGGCACCTCATAAGATAGATTATTCAAAGTAGACCAACTAGTAACAAAGCCATGCCTCCCCATGGAAGCAAAATCGAGCCTCTCTAAAGAAAGCTGCAAATCATTAGGGAGAGCTACTACACCATGCATAGCTAATAAACGAGAAGCAATGAGTCCTCCACAAAATCCACCTTTCTCGCGATTGGCAGCAATGCGAAAGCTATCAAGGCACCCAAATTATAACTCTTATCATGTTGCAAGGCTGCTGCTAGGAAAGCTAAATCAGGAATGGATAATTTATTTGCAGTCTTCCTAGCAAGTACACACCTCGTGATGAAGTAAGCAAAATATCGAATGCATGGAAATTGAATACTTCGAATTTTACCACTTTCATCTGAGTAGGTTCTTCCTTGACATATTACCTCGTATAGGTCCGTCAAATGCTTGGGTTGCCCATGTATCTTCCCTCGTGATCCCCATTGCGGCACCCTAATTGCTGCACAAAAAGCATCAAAAGGCAAGTGGACACTTTTGTTGTAAATTTTATAGTGAACCATAGGGTTAGGTGAAGACCAATCAAATCTAAAGTCCTGCACCACAGACACAGTTAGCTTTGCATATTGGTAGGGTTCTCCCTCTACAAAATCACTCAATCCTGTATTAGAGACAAGAGTACGAAAATCACGCAAGATCCCCGAACTTCTCATGAATTCCAAGCATGGATAGCAGGATGGAACACTCCTTCTTCACGATGGATCCCCATGACCTCAGGAACCACCAATTCATATTGATTTAGTTGGTGTTCATTTCCCTCCATCCTCTGAAATTTTTGACACATATCATAAAAATTATCTTTGAAGCATACAAATGAGGGGAACTACTATATGGACTTGCTAGAGGACTAAACATGCATCAAAACTGATTATATCAACATAGAACAAGCATGCATACTCACTTAACAAGTCACCTACAGCAGCAAAATACTCAAGGTATACTTACTAAACAAAATTCTACTTGGATACATGGAGGAGTCACATACCTGAGAGCAATTGCCCCAAATCTCAGCAGCTGAGATGGGCTGAACAAAGAGATCGAAATCGCGAGGAAGAACAGCAAAAACTCGAGTGTGAGAGAGAAAAACGAGCTGAGTGATGCAAGAGGAAGAAGTGGTAGGTGGGGGAACTGCTGGAGGGCCAAGGGTGCCCCACCTCAGTGGCTGGCGCGGCCAAGGGGCAGCCGCGCCACCATGTGGTTTGACCCCATGGTGGGTCCCCTTGGTCAGCACCAGGCACTCCCACGATGCTCTTTGAAAAATAGGACCAATGGTATAATTTTTACAGAGTTTTGAAAACTTTCAATTTGCATGAAATCTGGATATTTAAATTAATAAAACTTGGGCAGAAAAATTATTTTTAAAATTCAAAACAACTAAACTTTTGCAACCTAATTATCACTACAGGAGGTAAAACAAAGTTGAAGAAAGAAATGCTGTTTAGCTCTTTCATGTATGCAAATACATTTGATAACAAGGTTGATCAAGTCTTGGCACCAAATAAATTTACATGACACAAATGATTTAAACATCATGAAACACTCATGTTACCTTGTATTGTATTGATATGGATCCAATCATAATGTTTTGATATCCTTCTTGATGATCATATATAGGGCAATCAATACTTCCCACTTTGATAGTTTTAAAATTGGAGATGGTATTGACTCCATAAATCTTGTCAACTTTCTTGGGGAAATAAACAGTATGTTCTTTATCATTAACATTGAAAGTTACTTTTCCTTTATTGCAATCAATAACAGCACCTGCAGTATTTAGAAAAGGTCTTCCAAGAATAATAGACATATTATCATCTTCAGGCATTTCAAGAACAACAAAATCAGTCAAAATTAAACAATTGTTAGCCACTTGAACAGGGACATCCTCACAAATGCCAACAGGAACAGCAGTAGATTTATCAGCCATTTGCAAAGATATATCAGTAGGTATCAATTTATCAAGATAGAGTCTCTTATAGAGAGAAAAAGGCATAACACTAACTCCTGCTCCCAAATCACATAAAGCAGTTCTAACATAATTATTCTTGATGGAGCAAGGGATGGTTGGTATACCTGGATCTCCAAGCTTCTTAGGAACCTTGCCATTGAAAGAATAATTAGCAAGCATAGTAGAAATTTCCTCATTAGGAATTTTCCTCTTGTTAGAAACAATATCTTTCATATACTTTGAGTAAGGAGGCAATTTAATAGCATCAGTCAAAGGAATTTGCAAGAACAAGGGTTTCATCCATTCACAAAATTTATTATAATGTTCTTCTTCCTTTGATTTTAGTTTCTTAGTTGGAAAAGGCATTTGCTTTTGAACCCAAGGTTCCCTTTCATTACCATGTTTCTTAGCAATGAAGTCTTCCTTAGTGTACTTTGTGTTTTTAGTATGCTTTTCAGGTTCCTTTTCACTAACTTCTTTATCAAGAGCATCATTTTTATCCTTATCACTATCAAGTTCATTACCACTTTCAGTTTCAGCATCAGAGATAGATATACTATTAGGATCATTAACAGTTTCAGAGGATTCTACAACATTTTTATGTTTCTTCTTCTTCTTTTTCTTAGAAGGAGAAACTGGATTTTCAGCTAGTTGAGAATCTTGTTCAATTCTTTTAGGTGTCCCTCAGGATATAAAGGATCCTGAGTATGAGCTCCACTTCTAGTGCTAACATAGACAGGTTTTAATTTTTCTTAGAAGCATTGGCTAACATGTCTTGTTGCACTTTAGTGAGTTGATCAATTTGAGTTTGAACCATATGGAAATGTTTAATAAGCATCTTAACATCATTGGAGGTTCTCTCCACAATATCATGCAACTTACTAATAGCTTGAGAGTTTTCATGCAAATGATTCTCTACTCTCATATTAAAATTATCTTGCTTAATAACATAATTATCAAATTCATCTAAGCATTGATCAGGTGGTTTAGAGTAGGGAATATCTCCTTCATCGAACCTGTGGAGAGAGTGAACCTCAATTATGGATGGATGAGGAATTGGCTTACACAAATCTTCAATAGGTGGAAGGTTCTTCACATCTTCAGATTTAATACCCTTCTCAATGAGAGTCTTCTTGGCCTCCCTCATTGTTTCATCATTCAATTCAATCATACCTCCCCTCTTCTTTGATATTGGTGTCGGTGTAGGTGTGGGGGTCGGCGCAGGTAGAGTCCAATCATCATAATTCTGGCTGATTTTAGCCAATAATTCTTCAGCTTCTTCAGGGGTTCTTTTCCTGAAAACACAACTAGCACAACTATCCAGATATGCTCTAGATTCAATAGTTAGTCCACTGTAAAATATATCAAGTAGATCATGCTTTTCCAAATCATGTCCAGGCCGAGCTCTGATAAGAGAGCAAAACCTTGTCCATGCCTCTGGAAGTTTCTCTTCATCTTCCTGGTCAAAGTTATAAATTCTCTGCAAAGCATCATGTTGAGCACTAGCAGGGAAATATTTCTGAAAGAAAACATCAAGCAAACCAGTAGGACTAGTAATAGAACCAGGAGACAAGTTGTTATACCAAGCTTTAGCATCATCTTTTAATGAGAAAGGAAAAATCTTAGCAACAAAATAGCTACGCTTCTTAATATCATCAGAAAATAAGCCACTCAAAGTAGAGAGCTCATTCATGTGCTCTACAGCACTTTCACTCTTAGTGCCACAAAAAGGAGTTTTCTCAACAATAGATATATGAGATAAATCAAGAGAAAAATCATAATCCTTATCTTTAATGTTTATAGGAGAAGTGGCAAACTTAGGATCAGGTGACAACTTGTATTTAACAGCATGTTGTGCAAGAAAATTTCTATATTACTTGCACCAGTAGTAGCATTACATTTATCAATAAAATCATCATCAAGTTCCACATAAGTTTCATCAGGATCATCATCACAAGTATAATCCCTTAACTCAGGTGAATAAACAGGAGTAGTAGGACTTCCATTAGGTGTTCTAGTATTTTCAAGTTGTTTAGACTAGCAATAGCAGCATCTAAAAGTGGACCTAATGAAATATCTCATCAATCACAGTAGAAGCATCATCATTATCAGAGGCAATTTCAGATTCAGCAGTAGTACCAACACGTGAAGATTGTGGTGGTGTAACAAGTTGACTCAATACAGATGGTGAGTCAAGAGCAGCAGAGGTACTAAGTGTCGTACCTTTTCTTGTAGTGGATGGCAATACACGGACCCTCTCATCACGAGCTTTACCCATGATGAATAAATTTCAGCGAGCAATATAGATCACAAGTGAACTCACAAATAAAGCTATGCTCCCCGGCAACGGCGCCAGAAAATAGTCTTGATGACCCACAAGTATAGGGGATCGCAACAGTCTTCGAGGGAAGTAAAACCCAATTTATTGATTCGACACAAGGGGAGCCAAAGAATACTTGAGAGCCTTAACAGCGGAGTTGTCAATTCAGCTGCACCTGTGAATAGTCTTGCTCGACACAGATTATCAGTAGCAACAGTTTTATAGCAGTAGTAGCGGTGAAATAATAGACAGCAGTAGTGATTGCAGTAAACAGTAGGATTAAAACACTGTAGGCATAGGGATGGATGAACGGGCGCTGCATGGATAAGATAGCTCATATAATAATCAAGACATAGGCATTGCAGATAATAATGATAAAGCATCCAAGTACTAAGTAAACATAGGCATGTGTTCCGTATATAGTCGTACGTGCTCGCAATGAGAAACTTGTACAACATCTTCTGTCCTACCAGCCGGTGGCAGCCGGGCCTCAAGGGAATCTACTGGTAATTAAGGTACTCCTTTTAATAAAGTACCGGAGCAAAGCATTAACACGCCGTGAACACATGTGATCCTCACATCGCAGCCATTCCCCTCGGCTGTCCCAATTATTGTCACTTTGGGACCTCGGGTTCCGGACAACAATATGTGTATACAACTTGCAGGTATGATCAATAAACAGTGCATATCATTATGAAACAATAACATGTTCAGATCTGAAATCATGGCACTCGGGCCCTAGTGACAAGCATTAAGCTCAACAAGTTGCAACAACATCAATAAGTACTAACAACGGATACTAGGCACCATGCCCTAATGATCTTATAACTTATTACATGAACAATCTCATCCAATCCCTACCATCCCCCTCAGCCTACAGCAGGGAATTACTCACACATGGATGGGGGAAACATGGATGGTCGATGGAGAAGCGTCGGTGATGATGATGGCGATGATCTCCTCCAATTCCCCGTCCCGGCGGAGTGCCAGAACGGAGTTTCTGGTCCCCGAAATAGGTTTCGCGATGGCGGCGGCGTACGGTGATGTTTCTGGATGAAGTGGACGACCCCCTCGCGTTTTAGGTCAGAGAGGGTTAAGTAGTCGAAAGGGGGCTCGGGGAGGTGCCGAGTCGCCCTCCTCAGTGGCTGGCGCGGTGGGCCCCTTGGCCGCGCCGCCCTGTGGTTTGGGCCACTCGTGGCCCATCTCTGCTCCCCTTCTGGCTCCGTGAGTCTTCTGGTAAAATAGGAGGTTTGCGATCTTTTCTGGTGTTTTTCCCGAAAGTTGACTTTCTGCACAAAAACAAGACACCAGGGCAATTCTGCTGAAAACAGCGTTAGTCCGCATTAGTTGTATTCAAAACACACAAGTTAGAGGTAAAACAATAGCAAAAGTGTTCGGGAAAGTAGATACGTTTTGGACGTATCAGATGTCAGAAATCAGTCGAAGCGTTTTGTCTTTCAGTTTGATTCAATCGTCAATTGTGATTTCAAGAATTGGTTCTATATGCATGTATATAAAGAAGTGCATTCCACTCACACTACCAAGAAAATTTACAAATACATCAAACACATATTAAGATTTCATCTCATAACTTTGCTCATATCAAAACATCTACTATAGTCTAATACCAATATAACCAATCAAGTAGGTCAACACATATTAATATGCATGTCTTGACGGTGCTTTTTCCAGCAGAATCCTGACTCCGGTGATTTATTCTCCAATAATCATGAAACATGCAAA
Source organism: Poa pratensis (assembly GCA_947311845.1). Classification (NCBI taxonomy): domain Eukaryota; kingdom Viridiplantae; phylum Streptophyta; class Magnoliopsida; order Poales; family Poaceae; genus Poa; species Poa pratensis. Next base: position 3,769,590 of record CAMZMU010000048.1, read on the forward strand.
ATTGGTAAAATATCATTAGTATCATCTCTAAATATGAAATATATCGATGAATAGCAGTAATTATGATATAAAATAGTGATGCAAAATGGACGTATCAGTAGGTCATCACATATGGTTCTAAGCATGATAGCACATGGAGAGAGACAGATCAAGCTGACTATACTCATCTCATCATGATGGCGATGGAGACGATGTTGGCGAGGTCGGAGGTGCGGCAGGGGATGACTCCGACATCAACCAGCGGCAGAGTTTATGTTAGTTGTTTCGATGTTGGTGTTGCATTTCTCACTAGAAGACGCAAAGGGGGGACTTATTTAGTCGTCTTTCGAACAAACCCAAGGGGTATGCGCAAGAATCAGGACAAGCGGATGACTAGGAGGGAGATCAACTCCTTAGCGCCCCTTCCTAGGGCATCGGCGCTGCGGAGCCTGCCTGGGGCTCCAGGTGGTTCTAGTTGTGCTTGTTGATCACCTTTTTTCATAGAAAATTATGTGTAAAACATTTAGATCCATTTGAGCTCGTGAACGTTCTCGAAACTCAAATATACGAGAAAAGGGTTTCCTGTTTTTCAGAGTTGGTACCAAAGAAAGGGGAATTCATGGGAAATCTCATAAATCGGTAAATTAAAATTTAATTGAATAAACTAGAAATCTTTTCAAGTCATAAATATTCTAGAAAATCCTTTTGAAATTCCCATAACTGCATGTTAAAGATCCGCGTTGTTGGTGTCAAAGATAAAACCTTATTTGTCACTTTATCTCAGAACAATCTAGTACGTTGACGCTGATACTACTACATTCGCATCATCGTTTGCCTAATTATGGATAATCAAACATCCGCTCACATCTTGTGCTTGATATCGCTCTTGGTTTGACACTGTGATATTACGTCCTTACGATTATAACTTCAAGCTGAAATCAATTTTTGAACTCCATAATGTTCAAATAATCTTTATCTCTATAAACTTCAAGAGTTTATTGATGGGAACAAACTGAAAATAAACGACTTGGTGGAATTCCTTTTGATAGACTATCAGTTAGAGTGTGTTGTCGGTCGTATTATTTTTCAAGAAGATATCTATGGTTAATACTTAAATCTATTTTTCTTAACATCAAAATTATATGCATGAGCCGAGACTGATAGCTATCAACTAATCACGGATCATATATTCATATATAGCTGAAACCATGCATGTGTGTTCCTACTGGAGTTCACGTGAAGCACATGGTATCGATCGATCAGCCAGGTCTAGCTCTGGCCGGATTAATACACATATTTTTTATTTGTCTCAAAGAATAAAATTGTTGAAGTGCATGCAAACATGAGCATACTTACGTGAGGAATTGGGGAGTTACATATATACCTCATGTATGGATTGCTGGCCAGCATGGAACGTGAATACGTGATCTATTAATACACACATGAGACATGACACAGCTAGCTAGGACGTATGTTTAGACCCGAGTGGAGAATAAAAAAAAAAAACTGGTCCTGCTCAGCTTAGCTTATCGTGTCCATAGATGTCTCTTTCTGTTTTTTTTTTTCCTTGTAACTTAAAAACGGATCTGTACGTCTTTTCCTTGGGCGACCTGGTGCTTTGTACGTGTTGGTGTTGTGTACGTAAATATTTTGTTACCATCTCTCTTTAAATCTCAGCCATTAATTACAGATCTAACTGTCTATGTAATTCTAATGACGTGGATTAACGTGGTGCCTCGAAAACTAACTCATTTTGCTTTTAGTATATAATAGATGTCACTCCAATCCATGCCATATTGAAAAGCACACCACCGTAATTTCCAATGTCTGACCAATGCCACTCTAATTATCTGATATGCCCTGGATGCCACTCAACGCTTTTTAGGTCCTTTTCAATCGAAAAACTGTCACAATACGTATTTTGTCCCGGAAGAAATTGCCCCTGGGCCCACCTATTAAAACAATAGCACAACAGCCATTTCTCCATTCTCACTCCCGTGCGTTATCCCGCAAGCTCGAACCTAGGCAGGGCGCCGCCAGTCATGCTCCATGACCGTGGGTTTGGTTTCCAGCTGTTCTTGTGAATCAGCAGCAGCAAACAGAAGCCTAGCTGGCACTGTATGATGAATCAGTAGCAGTTGTGCTTGTGTGCCGCGACTAGACAACGTGTCCTGTTAACGATATCGCTCGAATCGAAGCGTTGTCGCTTGGAAGAAACGCCGAGAAGAATCAAATCAAATACAAGTACTATAAAACTACTTGTAGACGTAGTCGTAGATTTCAACTTAAGCAATGGGCCAAGTATAAAGCATTTCTTTAACAGGGGTCTATTCTAGCCTAAGCTACTTAAATTTTAAGTGAATTCTAGAAAGCAAAAGCCTACATATTTTAAGAAAAAACTGATCGACCCTTCACAATACACTCGCACTTACTGTAGAGTACCAGCTTACTTCCTTCATATTCCGAGTTTATTGACCCTCGAGCCACGTTCTCAATCCGAGTCACCTCGCTCGGTCGGACACTAGACCAACATTTTCAGGTCTAAAAGATGTTCTCCAGCTCACCTAAACCGATTCCAGCCATGTTCTCGGAGTCAGCTCGCTTGGGTACTCACAACAAGTTTCAGGTTAAACCAGGTGCCCGCGCTGCTGACAAGTGCCACCAATGTAGCCATACAGTCTGCTGCCCGCGCTGCTGACTCTGGCGGTTAAAAAATTGCCATCCGTCGACGCTTCTATCTGACCATACAGACATGAGACATGACAAGGAAAGTTTCTAACCACATCAGTATGGGTTGACACGGCTAGCTGTTGATGTTGACCAAACGTACGTTCAGGTGGGTTTCCAGGAGCATACTTACTGAGATCTATGTTGTCTATACGGTGTGCATGCAGCGCGGTCAGGATGGGAATGAGCCGATCCAGACCTGCTCTTGGAATTGGCCATGGTGGCCCCAAGACCTATTTGAGAGGCTACGAATCGACCTGTTGGAGAAAAGTCAATGGCCTTGCTGGTCCGATGTGTATCGCAAGTCGACCCAAAATTTAATTTTATTATATTTTTTTCAATTGTGTCTACCACGTACAACATCATTTTAAATGAGCTTCATCATATGAAGTAAAAAAAAGTTTACAAACTATCCAAATCAGCCCTTTTTCACGTCCAGCTTACAAAGGCAAATTGGTATTATTAAGTCTTGTACGTGTACCAACCTAGCTAGCGATGGCTAGTATACTAAGCTAACTGATGGCTGGTACATAAGCTAGCTAGATCGGAATGGAAAAGGTTGCATTGATGTATTCCAAACTTCGTATACGGGTCGACCCGGCTGACCCAATGGGGAGTTCGGTGCCATAACCCAAATTTTGTATGGGGTCGACCCAACTGGCCCACTGGTCTTGTTTTTCTGGGACCCGACCGGTCGAGCCGGCCCACTCCCTTCCTGATGGCGCGGCAACATCAGTGAGAATATGTTGCTGTCCAGTGTCCACGTCGTACCAATCCTCTCAGAGGTCGAGCAACGACAAGTTTGTCGCACGACGGAGACCATGACTTGGACCACGGGCTCGCTCTGATTGATGATAATATGATTGTATTGATATTGATAGGCCTGTTTATATATAGGGGACAATGGCAGCGATCGGCAAGAAAACCAGACGCACCACGGGCACGAGGCCAACAAGAATCGAGTAGGAGTTCTTTTGTTATGCACGACGATGCTGTACGCAGCACGGACTACTCGTGTCCGTGCGATTTTCTAGCGGCGCCGTGGGGTACCATAGGCTGAACGTTCGCGATACGTGCTGCTCCGTCGATGGCCCAACCAGATATGCTAGGTTCGTTTCTATATTCTTTCGTTTTTTCTCGCGATGGGACTCTTCCAACGTGGTGTTTTTGATTGGTTTTGATTGCTGATTGAGAGTTTGGTTTTGATTGCTGATTGAGAGTTCGTTTCGCGTGCGTCTTTTTTTCTCGCGATCCAACGTGGTGTTTTTCTTTTTGAGCCAAACGGAACCAACCTGCATGTCTTCCGATCGGACCCGATCGATCTGCTATGACCGTTCGTGATCCAAGACCTAGCTAGTATACAATACAACAACTAGGAAGTTGAGCCGAGAACCACCCAAGGCCAGACCCAGCGATCGATCGAGGACGTACCATGGCAGCGGCGGCGGAGGCTCTCCCGACGAGATAGTCCAAGAGATTCTCCTGCGCCTCCCGCCCGACGATCCAGCCTGCCTCCTCCGCTGCTCCCTTGTCTGCAAGACCTGGGGCGTCACCGTCTCCAGTCCCTGGTTCCGCCGCCGCCTCCACGACCTCCACCCCACACCCCCCGTGCTCGGCTTCCTCCACAACTGGATCGACGCCAAAACCCCACGCTTCATCCCACCACCGCTAACCTGTCCTTCTCCCTCGCCGCCGTCCCGGACCCCCGCTCCTGGCGGGCCATCGACTGCCGCCACGGCCGCGCACTCTTTCGCTCCAGGGGTAAGGCCCCCCAGGAACTCCTCGTGTGGGAGCCGATCACGGGCGCCCACCTGCGTGTACCGATGCCCACGGCGATCGAGTGCCACAACCCGGCCGCCGCCGTGCTATGCGCAGCAGACGGGTGCGACCACCGCGACTGCCACGGGGGGCCCTTCAACCTGGTCTTCTTCTTCTACGTTGGTGAATTGTACGAGGACTATGCCAAGTCGGCGTGCGTGTACTCGTTGGAGACAGGCACGTGGACGTGGAGCGAGCTGATCACGGACCACGATTATTTATTAACATATTTTAGTTCATGTTATTCCAGCCTAGTACTCATTGGGAGGTCTCTCTACTTCGTGGCTTTCGACGAGAGGATCCATGAGTACGACTTGGCCACACACAGCATAACTGGATTCGACACACCAGACTTGATGGATTCTAAGCTCATGCTGACAGCGGACGGTGGACTCGGAGTTATCCAATGCTTCGATACTCGCCTCAAATTGTGGTCAAGGGAGGTGAGTACTGACGGCACTCATGCAGGATGGTTACTGAGCCGGGTCATCCGCTTGGAAAATTTTCTCCCAGATGTCCGAGGTTCAATAGATGTGTTATGTTTTGCTGAGGGAGCAAATGTGATTTGCGTGGCCACCGTTGGGGGCCTCTTCACAATCGAACTACAATCGCTGCGGGTCAGGAAGGTGTGCGATGAGCGAGACTTCTACGGTTTGTGTCCAGTTGTCAGCTTCTACACTCCACATTCTAGGCTTCCACCACCGCCGCCGAGGCATACTGAGGAGGTGGGTCGTAATGAGCAAGAGAAAACACTAGAGCAGACGCAAGAGCTGTTCGAGAAGTGCAAGGCCGTGGAAAAGGGGAACTCCGCAAATTCCAGTGATTTCTTCAACAACCACACCCTCCAGACCAGGTTAGGACGGCTGTATCCCCAACTTCACTTAACACACATATGATTTGTGCGCAAAACGTTTAATTTCGTTCAGTGTTATTTTCTGGTGCTTGTACTTGTTTTCTGCCCGTGACATTTTTTTAGTTAGCTTAGAAGGTTTCAAATGTTACCAAAGTGCCGTGCTTTGGTTTCATGTGTTTGATAGTGGTGTCTGTTTGACTGTTTGTGTTTGGTGTTTGAGGTATTAGTCCAGTTAGCCAACACATGGCCTTATAATAATACCTGAAAGTTAGGACCTCGCATTATGCATGTACTGCGATGAGCATCAGATGAAAGTCCAACTGCTTGAGGACCATGCGACAAGCATGGTTAGCCATCTCAGACCAATAGGAAAAATTCCAAGTGCTTGAGGGTTAGGTGTTATTCTATTTATGATGTACTGGCTGGTTTCAAATATTTCATTGTGTTGTGCAGTTTATTTATATGGTGCTTCAGAATTGACATAATAATTGTCCAAGCACTAGTCAGTTGTTAGACATGACATTGAACGGAACATGGTCAGCACTTTGTGTCATGAAATTACTAATGAAATGATATATTGTGTTATTTACATCATAATATTACATTAAATGTTATAACCTTAGAAATGATGCATTGACAAGTTACACCTTGTTGTCATGTAGGGTTCCATGTCATGCAGAACTTCCTTTGGACGATCCTTCTGGAATTTCAATGAATGCGGCAAATGAAGAATCGGTAAAAATACATCTACAACCAGTAAAGATGATCCTGGGACGGATTCAGAAGAAGGTATACTGTATATCACGTGAACCACTATGGGGTGAACTTATATTGTTGTATTTTCCATTGTTCTCTAGGTTTCTTATGGAACTATCTCTTATGGAATATTGTTTCTTTTAGAAAGTCGTGGCTTTAACGTGACAGTGTTACCGCCAGACACAGTCTCGTACCATGAAAGAAACTATTGTTCCTTTATATCATATATATTCAGTGTACTTATTAACACCCTACTGATTACAAGCATTTGTCAATATCTGTTCATGTCTAGAGCAGGATACCTAATAAACTGCTAATACAAATGAATGTACTCATGTTAATGCAAAGTAATAATCTTGTTTTGGACTTTATCTGTTTGACATTTGGAAGTATCCCCCGTATCTTCGCCATTATTCCACACGAGACCATTTAATAAATGTCATTGTGCTAATAGTTCTTAAGGTCCAATTCTTATACCATATGGTGTTGCAGAAAATAGAAAAATCCTTTTATTACTCATGAAAAAGCTTGCTATGGTTGACCATCTTTTGAATGTGTATTTCTGGTCTCACATGTCGACTAGCTGCCTTCTACATTTATCTATGTCGATTTACTTTGACACTTGGATGACAATGCTAGATTAGCAGGTGGTGATCTATCAACCACCGACTATTTCAATTTCTATTTTGCAAGCCTATTTGTTAATACATATGACTTTCCTCTTTTTAGCAACTTTTATATGTTGGCCAAATTGAACCTGAGGGCATTGCCTGATGCTGCTATGATGGATTTTGTAGGGTTCGGCAGGTTGAAGAAGTGAATGCTCACGTGTGGCTGCTGTGGAAAACATGGATGTGGTATATGCACCTCGATTTCAGCAAGATCGTGATGCAAAGGAGCGGAAGGATGCTTGATTTTGGGAACAAAACCAGACTATGTAATGAAGGGCGACCTTATTGTAAGCGATTGATTCTTGGGGAAAGGTTTCATCCTCCGAGAAAATAGGGTTACTATCGTTATATATGTACTAGCACTAGTAGAAAATGGGCCTATGGTCCCGGTTCGGTTGGGCCTTCAGTCCCGGTTGCCCAACCGGGACTGGCCAATCGGGACCAATGCTGGTCCCGGTTGGGCCACGAACCGGGACCAATGGTTGTCCACGTGGCCTGGTCTGGCTGCTCGTGGGGGGAGACTCATTGGTCCCGGTTCTTAATACGAACCGGGACCAATGAGTGCTTTTTTTTTTTTGGTATTTAGGGTTTAGGATTCGATCTCGCCGGTGCCCCCTCTCGCCGGTGCCCCCTCTCCCTCTCGCCGGTGCCCCCTCTCGCCGGTGCCCTCTCTCCCTCTCGCCGGTGCCCCCTCTCGCCGGTGCCCCCTCTCCTTCTCGCCGGTGCCCCCTCTCCCTATCGCCGGTGCCCCCTCTCCCTCTCGCCGGTGCCTCCGTCGTCTCCCCCTTCTTCGCATCGCCGACGTGCTCTCCATCGTTTCCGTACGCATATTATACGCTCTACTATATACACAGTACACGTTGATGCATATATAATTAATATTCGATCTCTTGCGAGAATACAACTATTTAATTACATGGAGATAGATCAAGCCATCAAGGCATATTTAGTTCATCGTCCGAAGCATAATGTTCTCCTTTTCATCGATGGCCTCCCTAAGCAGAAATCCCGCCAATTCCTCTTGAATTGCTCCTACGCGCAGTTTTGGGTCGAGCGTCTCCCGCATGTCTCTCAAATGAGTTGTTCTCCGCTCAGTGGTCAACTCGCGAATGAACTCGCAAACGTAGAATCCACATAAATTACTCCCCGGTGGCTGCTGCGGACATGTCACCGATTTATAAGTTAGCTCATCTTTGAATGGACCTTCTACCTTCTGTTTGAAATGTGTCCAACACCTGCTTTGGCAAAGAAAATGAACAAAGGAGTTATTAATTACTTGACATAAGGGAACGAACGAAAGAGGGCGATATAATGCGATAATGATTGAAATTACTTGTTGAGCATTTCTTTCATGTCGGACCACATGTCTTGGTCCCAACTTAATGAGTCGTGGATTTCAACTGTGGACTTGTCAGGTTGAATGCTTAGCAGAATCCAGTGGAACCTGCGGACGTTTACATAAAGCAGACATGCATAGCTCATTAATTACACTTAACATCGAGAAAGCCAAATAAAAATATGTACAAGACTGAAACACTCACTTGAAGTTGTAAGGAAATAGTATTTCCGTACAGAAATGTTGCATGGTTAAAAAGGTGGTCAGGTCATGCTCCACGTCTTTGGGGTGATTGACTAAGTTATGTGAATTCACGATATACGGGTCAACGAACCCGACCTCAAAAACTTTAGTTCTTTTGCATTCCATCATCTTCATTCTGCATAATAGCGTACAAAACGATATATATATAGTCAGGATAATATAATACAGGCAATGAACGAGCTGAGCTAGAGACTTAATTACGAAAATAAATCACTTACAGACAATAGCAAGAGAGGATAGATTTGTCGAGGGCGCGCTTTTGGAATAACTGGAACAGTTCAGTCAGTTGAACCTGTATAACGTAACGTTTGAAGAAATGCTCCACTCTAACGTCCACCGGAAACCAATCTTTCGCGTCCTTCTTTGATGTGTGCACCAGGTACCAGTTATGCAAATTTCGCATATGTGTTGATAGACGCGCGAGCTCCTCATTACTGACCATAGGCTCCCCTTGGACATATTTCCGTGCCATCTCTAACATTGGCGCAGATTCATAGCCTAAAAGTTGACCAAGGCTCATACCCAAGGCGGTAGCCTGTTCCTTGGCCTGCGATACAGTGACACCAAGTTCTTTAGCAGCAGCCATGGCTCTGGGGTCCAATAATTCCAGGTCCTTATCCATAGCGTCTCTGAAGTCCTTGTCGGCATCGGAACACACTATGAGCGGGGGGACCGATTGATTTTTCTGCTGTCCGAGCTGGGCAATTTGTTTCCCGCTTTTTGCACTTCTTCCCTTGTTCTGCTCAGACTGGGCACGTGCTAGCTTAGTAAGTTCACGACCATAGTCAGATGGCAGATTCATCGATATCTGGGATGGCTGCTCAAGGAAGGACTTTCCCACTTTTTGGTTTTTGCATCATATACCGGCTTCTGCTCGGGCTTTTTTGGTGCAAAAAAAGCCTTATTGTAGGCAGCCACCTCCGCGGCGTTTTCCGCTACAGTCCTGTCATAAGGTCTAATGGGAAGATTCTTATGAGGTACTGTTGGGAGGGGCGACCTTTTACGTTTCGGTGATCGCTTACCCCTCATAGTACGAGCGGTGGGCGGAAACGGCTGACGCGGCGGCGGAGACGGCTGACGCGGCGGCGGAGACGGCTGCGCTGGAGACTGGTGAGGCGGTGAAGAGGACTGTTGCGCTGGAGACTGGTGAGGCGGTGAAGAGGACTGTTGCGCTGGAGACTGGTGAGGAGTCGATGGCCTTGGCTGCCAGTTCGGAAGCACGATGAATTCCTTTGGCCATAGAATGGTCGCTTTCTTGGCTTCTCCAAGTTCAAGCACCTCCCCATCTTCACCTGCAGGGTGTTGCAGCTTCAGCTCCTCATAATCTTTCATCACTTCATCCACCGCGACAACAGCGTAGCCATTTGGAACCGGAGAGAAATGGTAAGTTGGATTAGGTCCAATTGGTACGACATAGCCGACCGCCACCTTAAAGGTTAAGTTAAAAACTTTCACATGCATCTCACAAGGTGTGCTCTCCATGATATCATCCACTGGGTAGCGACGAAGTGGAGCCACTGCATCATCATTACCATCCTGGAGCTCCGTGGAAGCCACGCTGCTTTTCCGATTCGATGGGACACCGGTACCATCGCATGCAGCTTCTACCATGTGCCGTTGAGATTGGCCGCTAGTACCTTGCTGGCTAAGCACGGCAATTTGTTCCTTCTGCAGCTTTAATTCTTCTTCTATATTACGCAGCCGGTCTGCACCAGCGCGTGCTTCCATTGCCTCCTTTTCCTTTCTCCTCTGATGGCTTCTATCAGGAAATTTCTTCCTGTGCTCGGGAATCGCAATTGTCTTGGGCTTGGAGCCAGGTACGCCTCGTAACCGTCCGTCGTGTTCCTTATTCCCAAGGGCGCGTGTGAGCTCGTCATCCTCTCTATCGGGAATGAACCGTCCCTCTTCAACATCCTTTACTGCTTTTCTAATTTCTTGGATGGGTAGTAGGGGATTATCTTTGTGTCTTCTGTTATATATGCACTTCCCTTCTGCGTCCAACGTGCCCCCATGCCCGTAAAACCAATTTCTTGCCCGTTCGATCCACTTGAGTGGCTCTGGAGTGATCCCATTAGCCAGCAGGTCCGCCTCAAGTTTCTCCCACTTAGGCATGCTACCAGCGTAGCCACCAGGCCCCATAGTATGGTGGTACATCTTTAGAGCAGCATTTGCCGCATTTTTTGCAGACTTTTCCAGAGCTTCCTCTGATTTCTTGTACGCCACAAATTCTTCCCAGTAGTCCTTTATCTTCTCATACCCTTTATCGAAGTCTGGAGTCTTATTTTTCTTGACAAACAGTTTGTTCAATCTTTTCTTCCAGTTCTTGAATAGCTCGGCCATCTTCCTAAGTGCCCAGTCCTTGACTTTTTGCTCCATGATTTTCCGGGCAATCTTTTCTGCCTCATCTGGATCCTCCTCATCTGAATCCACCTCTGGCGCCGGCAGGGTGAAATTAACCATGAGCTTTCTCCAAAGTCTTTCTTTGCCCTCATCGCTGACATATAGCTGTCCTTTCTCCCTTGGCCGATGCCATTCTCGAACGGTGATCGGGATGAAGTCCCTAACAAGAACTCCGCATTGCTTTACCATTTTATTTTTAACACCAGGGGGAGCAGTCGGTGTGCCGTCTTCAGCGACTCTTTCGATCGTGTACCTTTCTTGGTCGCCCAACTTTTTGGCTGGGCCTCGTTTTGTCCTTACAGAAGATTTGCTCGATCCGGAGGGCTAAAAGAAGAAAGAGCGTTAATATATGTATATAGACATCAGAGGCTTAATTAATATAATCTTCGGCTTCATTAATATATGTATATGCACCTCGCCGGAGTTTGCAACATTTAATGTTCCACCGGAGCCTTCGGCTTCTCCCTCGTCGGCTTCTCCCTCGCTGACTTCTCCCTCACCCCGGCCGTCGGGTTCTACCTCACCGGAGCCGTCTCTTCGGTTGAGAGACTCATCTCCCTCACCGGAGTTGTTCAAAAACTCCGTGGTGACATCGACAATATCTTCCGGCCCGCGGATTATATCCTGGAGGATATTTTCCTGATCTTCGTCTCGTTCCATAGTTTCTGCAATCAGTCCAGAAGCTTAATAACCAAGTTTTAGCTACTGACTAAGTTCCGAAGTATCTAGAAGGCAACACAATTGGATTTGACTCAAAATGATCTACCAAATTCTCTACACATTTGTTTTAGTCCAGAAGCTTAATAACCAAGTTTTAGCTACTGACTAAGTTCTTTTACTCTAAAAATTAAATCCTTTTAGGGTTACACAGTGTTGATTATTTGTGAACTAACCCAATTGGATTCAACTAAATTAGATTAACCAAATGACAATTAAAATTGTTATAGTACAGAAGTGGCTACAATCTTTATTTGAATACCTAATTAATGCTGTTGCTTAATTAATTCTACAAAAATTAGGGGTGCTAGGCTACTGCAATACAAAGTTAACACAATTGGATTCATAATTTTTGGATTACTAGACTATCAGAAACAAACACCTTTACATAATTAACGTTCTGTACTATTCTAAATACCCAGCAATTAATATTAATCTAAACAGGGTGAAACTAATTTAGTTGCACACACATTTTCATAAGCTATCCAGAGAATTTTGGTTTGAATTATTTGGACTTATAAATCTCGAGTTATTCATTTTCAAACATGCCTACAGGTTTCAAAATTTCTGCTAATTCATAAATTCGGAAGAGGAGGGAAAAAAAATAAATGGGCTGAGAAGTTCCCAGCCCACTGGGCCTGGCCCAGTTTAATTTTTTTTCCACGAACGAAAATGGTTAAAACGCTGACGGGTGGGACCCACCCGTCAGCGGCTAACTCTAGAACACAGGGTGCTCCGGCGGCTGTTTCCGGCGGCGCCGCCGAGCCAGAGTCGGTGGCCAGCGGCAATGGCTCACCTAGGGGACTGGAGGTGCGGTGGACGGCGGAGGCGAGTGCACGGGCACGCGTGGAGGCCGGCGACGTGCGGCACGGGCACGCGTGGAGGCCGGCGACGTGCGGCACGGGCACGCGTGGAGGCCGGCGACGTGCGGCACGGCGGCCGGCTTGCGGGCGACGCGGCGCGGGCGTCGAGGGCGCCGCGGACGTCGACGGTGGCGGCGTGGGTCGGCGGCGTGGGTCGGCGGCGGGGCAGCCTGACGGCGTAAAATTTGCTCTGGCGTCGCTGCAGGGTCCTCCGGCGTCGCTGCAGGTCCTTAGGCGTTTCTGCGAAATGAATCGGGGAAGAAGGGGAAGGAGTTAAAGTAGCTGGGGTCATTGGTCCCGGTTATTGCCAGCAACCGGGACCAATGCCTCTTTGGTCCCGGTTCTTGCCAGCAACCGGGACCAAAGAGTGGGTCAGTTAATGCCAGATCCAGTGGCGCGCCCATGGACTCTTTGGTCCCGGTTCTTGCCAGCAACCGGGACCAAAGAGTCCTTTTTCAAAATTATTTCGAACTTTTCAGTTCTGAAATGTTGTTCCCGCCTTTTTTTTCTTATTTAGGTGTTTGAATATGAATTTCAAATGGTTTTGAATCTGAAAAGACTTTCAACATGAAAAGTGTTTAAATTTGAATAAATAATCCAAAACCATTTTCTGTTTTCTGAAATAATTATTCTAACTATACAAACTATTAACCATTTTGCCATTTTCAATTAAAAATATATTAACTTTATTGCATATTTTGAATTGACAAAACTTTCAACGTGAAAAGTGTTTGAATTTGTATAAATAATCCAAAATCAATTTTACATTATTATTGTCATTTTCAATTTAATATGGATAAATTCATATCTTTAAATCCGTAAGTCGAAATTCGACAAATAATCCGTAAGCAGAAGTAAATGCAGAACAATTTCAGAAAACCTATATTTGTAAGATGAATGTTTGGTGTTGTAAAATGCAGAAGAAAGCAGATAAAAATTATTAATTCATTTATCTTAATGCATTACATAAAAGGTTTAATACATTATTACACATGATACAACGTCTCACAAGCGCTTGAAAGAAACACACCCCTGATCCAACATCACCAACATTATTCTACATAAACGGACTTGCTGGCTCGAAGGCCGTAGGATTAGGGGGAACGGCGGGAGGAGCCAGCCCCGTGGGCGGCCGCCCGGTTCTCGCGCGCACGTTTGCGGCGGAGGGCAAGATCCATGGAGGATGAGTCTTTCAGCGCCCAATCCAGATCGGAAGCCTCCTTCGCCTTGAGCTGGTAGGAAGTCTTGGCTCGCTGGACAGGGTAGTCGCGGACAGACTGGAAGGAGGCTTCCATGGCCTCCTGTATCTGCAACCCACAACCTTCTTCCCCGTCGTCGCTCCAGTCGAAGTCGTCGTCCTCCTCCTCCTTCGCGGGAGGAGCGCGGCGCCTGGTGGAGGTGCAGCGGCGCCAGGTGGAGGTGCGGCGGCACCTGGTGGAGCAGGAGGCCGGTAGCTGGGTATTCCTCTCCACGCCGGGCTCGTGGGCATGCGGCGGGATAGACTCCCGCGGTTGCGCCCAAGCGCGCTCTGCCGAGCACGCTCGACCTCGTCCAGAAGGCGCTGCGGCGGGCGTGGCGGATCCATCTCGTGGAGACGATGCGTTCGTGGCTAGGAATGGTGGATTAGGGTTTACCCCGTCGGCGACAATATATAAAGACCTCCAGGGCAGCGCTGGTGGAGGACAGGTGCCCAGGAAAGCGCTGGGGGAGGACACGTGTCGTGACCGCAAAGCCCGTCTTTAGTCCCGGTTGGTGTTACCAACCGGGACTAAAGAAGCACACAGATCGTGTGTTTCTTTCAATCGCTTGTGAGCCGTTGGATCAGGGGTCACCAACCGGGACTAAAGAAGCACACAGATCGTGTGTTTCTTTCAATCGCTTGTGAGCCGTTGGATCAGGGGTGTGTTTCTTTTGAGGGATTGTGAGCTGTTGGATCAGCAGTATCACGACCACTTCGTGAGCCACATGACCCGGTTGGTGTTACCAACCGGGACTAAAGAAGCACACGGATCGTGTGTTTCTTTCAAGCGCTTGTGAGACGTTGGATCAGGGGTGTGTTTCTTTTGAGGGATTGTGAGCTGTTGGATCAGCAGTATCACGACCACTTCGTGAGCCACATGACCCGGTTGGTGTTACCAACCGGGACTAAAGAAGCACACGTACCCTATATATAACCGCCCTCCTCAGACAAGTTACTCACTCACACAAAACATTCCAGCGTCACTCGGAGAGGCATCTTTGGGCAACCAGCGGCAAGACGTCTCTGATGACCTGCGACCGTTCCAAACGGTTGCAGATCATCAGAGATGTGTTGCCGGACGGTTGTAGATCATCAGAGACGTCTTGCCGCTGCTTGGATCGAAGTGGTGCTCAAACACAAAACATTCCAGCGTCACTCGGAGAGGCATCTTTGGGCAACCAGTGGCAAGACGTCTCTGATGACCTGCGACCGTTCCAAACGGTTGCAGATCATCAGAGACGTCTTGCCGGACGGTTGTAGATCATCAGAGACGTCTTACCGCTGCTTGGATCGAAGTGGCGCTCAAACTCACGAGCCACCGTCGGGCTGTATGCAGGGGGAACTGTGTTTGGACGGTCGAAGCTGAGGTTTGAGAGGTTCCCACGGGAGGTGTGGGAGCCGACAACCACCTACCACGCGTGTTTCACCACATAAAGGTTTAATACATTACTACACATCACATAAAGGTTTAATACATTACATTGATTTACATAAAAGCCATGAACCCTTCTTCGCGTATGTCCCTGGCCTATGATCGCTTCAGCCGTAACCATGGAGCATCTTCATTATTTAACGGGATGCTTGGGTCAGTTCTCACTGTGAAGGGCGGAATTTCATCAAACTTATCATAATCTGCTGACATGTCTGTCTTGTCCTCGACTCCCACGATGTTTCTTTTCCCTGAAAGAACTACGTGACGCTTTGGCTCATCGTATTCGTTTGCTTGTTTTTTCTTTTTTTCGGTATTCGTTTGCTTGTTTTTTCTTTTTTTCGGTCTGGAGGACATGTCCTTCACATAGAAAACCTGAGCCACATCATTGGCTAGGACGAATGGTTCGTTCTTGTAACAACCAAGATTCTTGAGATCCACTGTTGTCATCCCGTACAGCTGGTCTACCTTTATCCCTTCTCCATTCATGTTGACCCAACTGCACCGAAACAAAGGGACCTTAAAAGTAGGTCCATAGTCAAGTTCCCATATCTCCTCTATGCGACCATAGTATGTGTCCTTTTGCCCATCGTCGTTTGTTGCATCATAGCGGACACCACTGTTCTGGTTGGTGCTCTTTTTATCTTGGGCGATCGTGTAAAATGTATTCCCATTTATCTCGTACCCTTGGAAATTCAATACAGTCGAAGATGGTGACGCGGCCAACAAGTAGAGCTGATCTCCGACAGTGGTGTCATTCATGAGCTGTAATCGCAACCAACTGCCGAAGGTCTCCATGTGTTTTTCTTTAATCCAGGAGTCATCCTTCCCCGGGTTCTTGGAGCGTACATAATTCTTGTGTTCCTCGATATACGGAGCCACGAAGGTGGAACTTTGTAGAACTGTGTAGTGTGCTTGAGTTAAAGAATGCCCGTCCCTACATATCAGTGCTTTCTTTCCTAGCGTGCCTTTTCCACTCAGTCTCCCCTCATGCCGCGATTCAGGAACACCAATCGGCTTAAGGTCAGGAATAAAGTCAACACAGAACTCAATGACCTCTTCTGTTCCATAGCCCCTTGAGATGCTTCCTTCTGGCCTAGCACGGTTATGAACATATTTCTTCAAGACTCCCATGAACCTCTCGAAGGGGAACATATTGTGTAGAAATACAGGACCGAGAATGGCAATCTCGTCGACTAGGTGAACCAGGAGATGCGTCATAATATTGAAGAATGATGGGGGGAACACCAACTCGAAGCTGACAAGACATTGGACCACAGCCTTCTGTAAACTTGGTAGAGTTACTGGATCGATGACCTTCTGAGATATTGCATTGAGGAATGCACATAGCTTCACAATGGGTACTCGAACATTTTCCGGTAGAAGCCCCCTCAATGCAACCGGAAGCAACTGCGTCATAATCACGTGGCAATCATGAGACTTCAGGTTCTGGAATTTTTTCTTTGCCATATTTATTATTCCCTTTATATTTGACGAGAAGCCAGCCGGGACCTTGATACTGCTCAGGCATTCAAAAAAGATTTCCTTCTCTGCTTTGGTAAGAGCGTATCTGCTTAAGTATTTACGCCCTTTATCCGTCTGCTTGTTGTATGGGTCTTTCATACGTTGCTGGTCTGCCCGTGCTTCCGGTGTATCTTTTGTCTTCCCATACACGCCCAGGAAGCCTAGCAGGTTCACGCAAAGATTCTTCGTCACGTGCATCACGTCGATTGAAGACCGGACCTCTAGGACTTTCCAATAGGGTAGCTCCCAGAATATAGAGCACTTCTTCCATATGGGTACGTGGTTGTCAGCGTCATTCGGAACAGATAGACTGCCAGGACCCTTTCCAAAGATTACTTCTAAATCCTTGACCATGTCATATATAACATCACCATCAGGGAGGTTAGGCTTCTTCCGGCGATCTGCCTCACCGTTGAAATGCTTGCCGGGCTTTCTTACGGCATGACCGTTCGGAAGAAATCGACGATGCCCCAGGTACACATTCTTGTTTCCCAAATGTATACTTTCAGTCTTATCTAAACAGTGCGTGCATGCATTGTATCCCTTGTTTGACTGTCCTGAAATGTTACTAAGAGCAGGCCAATCATTGATGGTTACGAACAGCAACGCTCGTAGGTCAAATTCCTGTTGTTTGTGCTCATCCCACACACGTACACCTGGTTCGGACCACAACTGCAAAAGTTCATCAACTAATGGCCGTAGGTACACATCAATGTCGTTGCCGGGTTGCTTCGGGCCTTGGATGAGCACTGGCATCATAATGAACTTCCGCTTCATGCACAACCAAGGAGGAAGGTTGTAGATACATAGAGTCACGGGCCAAGTGCTATGACTGGAGCTCTGCTCCCCAAAAGGATTAAAGCCATCTGTACTTAGACCAAATCTTAAGTTCCTTGCGTCATCTGAAAATGTCGGGAACTCTCTGTCGATTTTTCTCCACTGGGACCCATCGGCGGGGTGTCTCAACTTCCCGTCTTTCTTACGCTCTTCTTTGTGCCATCGCAACAACCTGGCATGCTCTTTGTTTCTGAACAGACGTTTCAACCGTGGTATTATAGGAGCATACCACATCACCTTAGCAGGAACCCTCTTCCGGGGGGGCTCGTCATCGCCCTCAACATCACCAGGGTCATCTTGTCTTATCTTGTACCGCAGTGCATTGCATACCGGGCATTTATCCATGTTCTCGTACTCACCGCGGTACAGGATGCAGTCATTAATGCATGCATGTATCTTCTGCACATCTAATCCTAGAGGGCAGATAGCCTTCTTTGCTTCGTATGTAGTCTCGGGCAATTCGTTATCCTTTGGAAGCTTCGGCTTCATTATTTTCAGTAACTTCTCAAATCCCTTGTCAGAACAACCAGTCTCTGCCTTCCATTTCAGCAGTTCCAGTGTGGTACCGAGCTTTGTGCTGCCATCTTCGCAGTTTGGGTACAGCAACTTTTTGTGATCCTCAAGCATGGCCTCCAACTTTAGCTTCTCCTTTTCTGTATCGCATTCTCGCTTTGCATCAGAAATGACCCCACCAAGACCATCAGCGGGCTCATCTGATGCCCGATGTTCACCTCTTTCTTCTTCAACGTCTTCCATAACAGTATCACCGCATTCCTCAGGGAACATAGGATAGTTGTCATCATCCTCCTCTTCTTCATTGTCTTCCATCGTAACCCCTCTTTCTCCGTGCTTGGTCCAACAATTATAGCTGGGCATGAAACCTTTCCGAATCACGTGGTCTTGAATGGTTCTCGGGTCAGAGTACTCCCTGACGTTCCGACACTTCTCACATGGACAAGGCATAAAATTATTCACTTTGTTTGCCTCAGCCACATCGAGAAATTTATGCAGGCCTGCAATAAACTCGGAACTGCGTCGTTCGCCGTACATCCATCGCATCCGTGCATCCATCTGCATCATATATATAATTAAGTTTATCAAATACCATTACAATAACATCTTGAATAGTGAAATGACCACCGTACATCGACACGTGCAATATTTCTGTATCAATTACAGACGAAAAGGATAAAGTTGCTAACCTCGGTGCGGGGGGCATTTCATCGAACACATCTTGTGCGTGGCAAAGAGAAAAAAAACTAGCACCCCCACTTCCCACCAATCCAGGAAAAAAAAACAGAGGAGAGGGGGGGGGTGGGGGCAACAATATATAGGCAGGGGAGGGGTATTGGTCCCGGTTCTTGGCACGAACCGGGACCAAAGCTCCGCGGCATGCCACGTGGTCCGGCTCTGGAGCTTTGGTCCCGGTTCTTGGCATGAACCGGGACCAATGCCCCCAACCGAACCGGGACCAATGCCCCACGGGGCCCTGGCAGCTCGAACCGGGACCAGTGCCAGGCACTGGTCCCGGTTTTTGCCTGAACCGGGGCTAATGGCAAAACAGTACTCCGGACCAAAAGTCCTTTTTCTACTAGTGTAGCAAACTGCCCGTGCGTTGCTACGGAACATCACAAAAATGAAAAAAAATCGATTCATAAACATTTTATTCCTGAAGATGCACGCCTAGACGCTCTTTCAGAAAATCTATGCGATTTGTGGACATAATAAAATTGGTGCCTTCTTTGTAGAATCATGCAGTACAAACGCCTTAAGAAATATCTCTGGAGTTAACAGATGGCGGTTAAAATATAGATATTTGTAAATGCCCGAGCAAGAACCAAATGTTGTTTATATTTTGAATGCAAGACTTAAACTAAAATGATAAAAGACTTGGTAAAAAAACAACTGACCATATACAACATTGTTACATTTGTGTGCAAAGAGGTACTAATTACATCCCATATAAAACTATTGGCCGAGAATTCAAGAGGATAATTATAACAAAAAATATTTGAAGGACAACCATATATATATATATATATATATATATATATATATATATATACTAGCAAACGTGCCCGTGCGTTGCGACGGGAGAGGAAAAAAAACTTTCGAAAGATTAACGTCGGGGCGTACCAAACTTTGCCGCTAAGACGATCAATCCATGCAACTTAGTCTTAGTTCGCCCATGCATAGTGCCCGTGCGTTGCAAAATAGACCAAACAATACAATGTGAAGTATACTCGGATTTTTTCTGTATCATTGGGCACCACCGGTTTCACCCAAATTTTAACCTTCTTACATGTTTCACTATACAACAATACTCATAAAGTGAAAAAAAAACACAATACGTGGTTTTCGATCTTCTATGTTTGCATCATGCATATATAAAAGTATGAAAATATCATACAAAGTTTTATTATTAAATACATGAGATAACACTAAATAAATTAAGTTTTGTTGAATCGCCAGAAACAGTTGCTCATGGCTATAATTGTTGCTCCTCTTAGCAGGTTGCAAATAAGAGAAGGACCATCCAATTGATGTAAACAGATGATTGATTTTGATTTTACGGATGATTGATTTTTATTTTTATTCGCCAGACATAAGACACGAGCATATTTGTTAGTATTTATAACAACAAATAACCTAGCTAAGTTGGATTAAGACTCCCTAGTAAGTAGGATTAGGACTCTCCCATTCAACTCTTTTTTATGTGTCCAATCCTCTTTTTATTATGGCCGGCAACATGAATATGGATTGGATGTACATGTGCACATTAGTAGATGTACATGTGCACATTAGTAGAAGTAACACTCACCTGTTGTTAGCATCATGTGATAGCCATGTGTGGAAATAACAGTCAACTATCGATCAGATATTCCGTATTGGGCCTTGGCCCACATGTGCACTTGCGTGTGCTCGCGTGTGCTCGAGTCCCTGTTGGACTGTTTAACGGAAAAAATAACCCACTTTGACACGGACGCGTGATACCTGACATACGAAACCCAAACCCAGAAGAGACCGATCGATTGCGGGAAACGAACCAAGGAAGCGACGTACCACCACGTACGTACCATCACGGCACCTAGCAATATTATAGTATAGATAGATAGATAGATAGATAGATAGATAGATAGATAGATAGATATAGTGTCCGCTTTTCCTCAGGTGGTATGTTGTGCCAACTTTCTCTTCGACGAGCGTTCATCTCTTGTCTCTTCTTTGCTGGTACATTTCGCCTTGCTGCCTTTGGCGGGAATTTCTCTCATCTATTGTTTTCTTTTGCCTGGCTACTCTTCTTTGAGCATTCATGTCCTCCCTTTTTTCAGCTGTTAAGCTATTTCGTCGTGCTTTGTCACGTTCCCGTCTTGCTTGATTTCTGCATTTTCTCATGTTTTGCAGTTGTGTCGTCTTTGTGATCAATTGAGGTTGTCAAAATGAGTTCACAATTGTTTGGTGTGCCCTCACGCAGTGGAAGGGAGCAAGCAAGCTCAAGCTTTTCACCTTTAAAAAAACTCTATCATTATAACAGTAATAAAGGTTATAAAAGTTCATGAATCTATTTAGTCGATGATTAACATAACTATATTCAGATTCATGCGATGTTTAAAATGCAGTGGTATAAGATAGTACCGTTGACAGTTTCACCAGAATCCGTTAGATTAGCTGACGTGAGGGTAATATTCATTGAAATTGTTGAATATGCGTGAGCTTGTACGTCGTTGTAGTCATCTGCATATTGCTTTGGCTGTGACATCTGCATGAAAATGGTTACCCGGGACGAAATAGAAAATCAAGCTCTACAACAATTTACAATACCATTTTACAGTATAGATATATTTTTAGGTACAATAATATATTGCTTTGGCTGTGACATCTGCATGAAAATGGTTACCCGGGACGAAATAGAAAATCAAGCTCTACAACAATTTACAATACCATTTTACAGTATAGATATATTTTTAGGTACAATAATATTACAGATATTTATATTTATTAGAAGAATAATATTACAGATATTTATATTTATTAGAAGAGATATATATACTTGAACTGATTCTGCTAGCCGGTATGTCTCTCACCAAGCTAGTCTCGATCGATTCCATCTGGTACAGCGTATGCAGCAAATTGATCAATTCACTTTTGGGTAGCTGATCGAACTGCAGCACTGGCGGACGACGTAGTGCCGGGCTTAGCATTATATAGTGTTGTTTAATTAGGAGTTGTACTTGACCAGCTGCAGCATGATCATGTGTTCCTGTCAGAGTAGGATTAAAGGCAAGGGCAAGGCACGCTGTACGAGTACGATTAGAGTGCGGAGGACGGCACGCTGTATGAGTACGATTAGAGTGCGGAGAACGTACCACCCGACGTACCACCTGAACGTACCATCACGGCATCTAAGAATATTATAGTATAGATAGGATTGGTACGACGTGGACAACAACATATTCTCACTAGCTGATGTTGCATGACGGAGACCAAGTTTGTCGCACGATGGAGACCATGACTTGGACCGACACCGGTGTCCATCCGCTCGATCTTTTAGTCATCTGAACCAATTTCAACAAATAGATAATGAAACTTTTTTTTTAAAGGAAACGCTAGCTGCCTGTCAGTCACTCGGCTATAATTCAGCAAAAGAGCAGCCGTCCTGTCCAATTAAGTGAATCTATTACGTGTGTCCAGTTAATGTAACAAAGACGTTTCATGCGTAGCATTTTTTTCATGGTCTAATTTTTTGTAATAAAAATTAATATGTAGGAACGACTGAAGGAAAAAAGCTCATATCTGCTGATAGCCCACAACGAGCAACATCAGCAATTCAAGGAACACACTCGTGGATATTTTGTTACTTCCAGATTCCTCCTCCTAGTACGTTGTTAATTATTCATATTATTTACTTACATTTGAAATATCCCATCATGCACTCTAAAACCTATGTCAACTTTAGATCCTAAATCAGTGATACTTAATTAATAGACATGAAACATACACATACGCATGCATTTCATCCAAGTGACACACTAGTATGTGAAGGCATATATACAATGTTGTTGTTTTTTTTTAGTGAATACGATTTAACTAGATATTTCTAAGAGACACTGGATTGAATAGGACATTTTACTTGAAATATATTCACCACATTCATTTCAACTAAATCTCCAACGGAAGATGCTCAATTACATAACAAACTAGTGCATCTTAATATTTATTATTATGTTGCTAATCTTGATTAGTATAGTAGTAAATTATGACATCTAACATTGATGTCCAGGTAATTAGCTATATATAAAGAGGTAAAAATGTTTAGTATAATCGGGGCACCATCCCCTCCCAAGACGGAATAGGTATATATCTACGCTCTCGGGGTGGTGACCCTGGAGCTGTTGCTCTGCTGGTGGCGCTAGTGGGTTTGGAAACAACATATCAACAAGGTCATCTAATTAATTTTCCCTTCTATGCAATCAATATCTAGTTCTGAGCATAAGACATAATTAAAGAAAGCGGTTAAATTAGGGAGGCATGTGCGAGCGATATGTAGGTTGCTCGTCCCACACACACTCTTTTGCATTTATTAGGCCGTCTACCTTGTGTATGTAGGGCTCAACTGTAGCAATTTTATTTTGGTTTTCGTGCGTGCCAAAAATACAACAGCCCGATATAGCACCTGTCTAAAAACGCAATCTGTTCCTAAGTTTTGTTTCGTTATTTTCTTCATTGTTACATAAGTAATTTAAATTGTAATAAAGTCACAGGATTGTTTTTTGTGAAAACATACGTGGTTTATTGCGAAAATTATGGTTGTTTGTTACAAGTTGTGCCTCCTCCTATTTTTTGATGTTGCATATGTGTTGCCAAATTATAACAAATTCGTATGCCTTTTGTTGCAAAGTTTTCTGGGCGTTACTACAAGTTTATGTGTTCTTGGATATTTTAGTTGATGTTTGTAAAAATTATGCAAACACATAATTTTCATCTTTTTTATGTTTGTTCACATAGTTTATGATTTTTGTTGCAAATGTATCATTGGTTAAAAGTTGTTGTTTAACCTTTTTTTGTTCGAACTGATGTTTTTTTGTTGTTGTAATCGTTTGTGATTTTTTGTGAAAACTGTTGGTTATTTTTTTGCAGTTCAATCTACAAGAAAAAAAATGATGTTTAACCACTCTTCTATAGCATTTTTTTTTAAATGTTGCAATAATTTGCTGGAATAATTTTTTTTGCTGCGGCACTCGAGATTTTGTTGCAATGCTAGGGGTAAAACACCACGATGGCATTTTTCCTTGTAGATGTTGGAAAGGTCAGGGTCTGATTGGAGCACACAAAAAACCTTACAATCACTGCTTGGTTCAGAACTAG
The DNA here is from genome assembly GCA_947311845.1 of Poa pratensis. NCBI lineage: Eukaryota > Viridiplantae > Streptophyta > Magnoliopsida > Poales > Poaceae > Poa > Poa pratensis. Next base: position 3,793,370 of record CAMZMU010000048.1, read on the forward strand.
TCATCATGCAGCTGATGTGGTTCTATCTGACCCAGTAAGGCAGTAACATACACGTGTGACAAGGAACGAACGTTGTCACAGTTTTTCCGGCACTGGCGGACATCAATGAGTTTGCCACTGATGTAGGTGAACATCAGCTGCTCTGCTGCTGTCAGCAGCCTGCTGATGCGTCTGTGTCTGGCCAGACATGCGTGACAAAGGAACGAATGCGCGACTGTTTCTGGCGCACATCAGTGTTTGATAGGTAGTTTGTTGGCACGGATGGGGCTAGCTTTTTTTTTTAAGCCAATATCTGGATATATTAAGTAAGGAAAACAGTAGTACAAGGGCCATCCAGAACATGGACAGCTGTCTCAATTTTACAGAAAGGACACTGCCAAAAAACAAAATTACACCTAAGTCCTTGAACCTTTCTGCCCGGAGCTCGATCGGCCGCCGCCTGCTTGGATCGCGCCGTCGCGCCGAAGGCAACGACGGAGCACCAACATGCCGCAGCTGGGTCGCCAGACGAAAACTTTAGAGGACAGCGCCTCGTTGATGTCGCCGCAGCAGCCATCCGACGCGGACGCCGAAATCTGGAGGAGGATAAGCACGCATCGGCGGGGGACTCACCCCGAATTCGTCTGGTGGTCAGGGCAGCGTCGCCGGCGAACCGCAACACAGCCTGCAAGAACAGAGCACAAGAGACAGCAGAAGACACCGGCCCTCCTGTACAACACCTCCCAATCTCCACACCAGCATCGGAGGAAACGCCAGATCGACGAGGAAGGAGATGGAAGACAAAATCCCCTGGCATGGCCGTCGTCCTCGCCTCACCGGCCACACCTAGGAACCCTAGCACCATGGATCCACCGGATCCACGAGCAGACAACGCCGACAGCCCTCCGACGCCACCCAAAGGAGCACCGTCGCGATGGGGAGTGAGCTGCAGCACCTTTATTTGCTCCGACGATGGCTCCACCACCACACCGCCGCCGGCCGAACCAACTACCCTACTATTTACACGCCGGGGACGCAGAACCGCGGTCCCCCCACTCTCCCGCCGCCGCGACGGCCGACGGAGAGTAGGAGGACCAGCGATCTGGCCGGCGGTAAGGTGAGGGAAACGAAGCTCCTCCCTTTTCTCTTCTCTCTACTGTAGCGGAGGGGAGGGGAAAGGGAAAGCTCCTGCTAATGGGGCTAGCTTTGACCTGCTGCAACGTGCGCTATATATTTCCAGCATTCAGGTTTGACAATATATAGCGGGTTCAGGGATCTTCCACAGAAATTGCAGTCCCGGAGCAACTTCCAAATTAACAATTCAGGTTTGGTCAACACACAGGTTCACCTTGGTTTCTGAATGACGTTTCCAGCAGTTTGTAACGGACTCGGTGACTGCAGGCAGACTGCAGCCAATGGAGCTGCACGTGCCTAGGCACCGACTTGTGGGCGGTTCCAGAATAGAAAATCGCCTGCTATTGCTGACTGCACATTCAGTTCAGGTGCGTACGCCGCGCTATTTCTAGCATTCAGGGAGCTACAACTGAAATTGCAGTCCGGCGGCGGCCTGGCACCAAATAATCAAGTTTTGTATGTACATATATATTCAGTTACCTTGGGCTGTGCTACATTTCAAAATTCAGGTTTGAACACACAGAGGTTACCTACGTTCACAAGAACCCAAACGCTACGAAACACGCTGACGTAGCCATAGAATCTACTACTGCAAGCGTCGTACTATAAAAAACCAGCAAATGTGATAAAGCATCTCTTTAATCGCATGTTAAGTAATGTGCGACCGTAATTATTCCTCCCGTAAAATGTTCGGGATATTTTATTGTGGATTATATACGGATTGAAATGAGTGAACATACATGCTGAAATGCGTCCAGATATACATGCAATTCAAAATAGTTAAGATATCTTATAATTTGGAATGTAGTAAGTAGATAACAAGCTGAAGGGCATGTCAAGCCTCCATGTAACCAAGGACATTTGGTTGGCCGTCTGATCCCTCCGTCCCGTTGCTTAACGGAAAAAAAAAGTTACGTCTGCCTCGCAAATCACAGATGCTGCATCTTTTTTCTTCTTGTAATAAAATCCAAGTATGACTAGTAGACTCCAGCTTGCTTACTTTCCTTCCCGGTTCATCATTGACCGACACGCACATGCATTTCTTTTTCAGTCCTCGATTCATTGTAGTACCGATATACATATAAACAAGAGTTAAATAGATGTTACACACATAAATTTGTCTTAAATGTGCAAATACCACCATAAACTTGCAAAGTGGGATGGGGTGAGCCTTAAACTTGTATTGGTTTAAAAACACCAGATTAGTGCAAATTTGCATAAGCAGCTGCCATGTTGGAGAGCTTGGACATGTTATTTTACAGGAAAATAGTCTCGCTAAACAATATATTTTGGTTTGACGTAAGTTTGGCCGGGTGACATTGTCGAAACGGTTCTCATTTTCTTTTGATTAGATCATTTGATCTGCTCTCCCACGTCGCTCATTGCATCGAACAAGTCCGCGCCGAAAATAATTACGGCTTGACCTAAAATTCGGTAAAAGTATGCAATCTCTGCTACTCATGGTGGAATCCAGGAACATGGACGACATAAGTAGCTAGGAAATAACCAATAAACGATCAACATCAATGATTCAAGGAAAAAATCTCATGGATATTTTGTATCCTCTAGATTATTCCTGTTATAAGCTTATTAATAATTCAGACAACTTACTAACATCTAAAATAGACCATAATGCACTATATAAATGTTTGTCGACTTTAGATGATATTTAAACAAACTAAAATAGACATGAAACAGACATATATACTTGCATTTTATCTAAGTGACACAAGTAATCTCTGAAGAAAAACTATCTTGTTAACTTTTTTCGTAATTTGGTTTACCAAAGAGATTTTTAACAGACAAGGCTTGAAATGGACATTTACCTGACAATATATTCTTGACCCTTATTCTAATGAATCCTCTGCAGTTGATAAATAAAATTACATTAAAAATATTAGATCTTTATATTAGTAAATGTGGTTAATCTTACGCCCAGAGAATTAGCTATAAAGAGGTATAAACGTTTAGTGTAAAAAAGGTACTCAGAGTCTCTTGCGTGAATCGAGGTTAGAAACGAAACAAAACTCCAACATCGGGTTCTATTGATCCTTTGTGTATGTGCAACGGGGACTAGACGCGTGTTGTCGTTCCACAAAACTGGAGAGTAGGTAACCTTATCCTCGAATGTTCTGCAGTTAGTTGGCACGGTTAGCTAACTATGCACATTCAGGTAGGTTCAGGGAGCTGTACTAAAGAAGAAAAGGCGTATCCTAAGCAACTAATATGGCCGAGCTATCATGGTGCTTGGGTGGAAAGCTTCGTATGTTCTCTGTCGTTGCCGCATTTTCTTTTCCAAGCTCACCCCGAGCATGTATCCATCTAAAACTTGCATGTCTGAATGTGTGATGTATTGATGTGTTCCACTTCCACATCAACAAGAAAATAAATACAGTTTCCCGTTACATCAACAAAATGAAAGATGGGGTCATGGAAGAGATAATCGAGCACCCTGAAAGAAGGCCCGTAACACCTGAACGTTGCGCCTTGGACCTATGTTCTTTTGCTGCTTCAATATTGTAGCCTCCACCCTCTTCTTGATTTCCTGATCCGCCAATAAAATAATATATGAAGACAAAACAAGGAAACAAATGGAAATACGGGAGATGGGGGTCGAACTACTTCATTAGTGTGTCTGAAACTTGTTTTTTCGTTCGGTTAATTAGGTTGTCTATGCCTTGAGTACTCCATGAAATATTTATAAAAAACTTGAATTTCTGGGATGGATGGGCAGTACCAATGTGATTGTTATCATACCTTGTCAGATTCATGGGGAAGATCAACACAATATCAGTATATGGGAGGGGTACTAGTAATGTATACCTGGATTGGAGCAATGGTAGGTTGGAGCTCAAGCCAGTTGCACCTCTGGTTCTGCCATCCTATAGGAAGCCACTCCACCAGCTCGGCCCTTTGGTCGACAAGGTTGTACCTGAATACGCCCAACCGGACCTTCTTCTCCGATGCATCATCCTTGTGTTCATAGACGAAATAGGCACACCAGCCGCCAAGTCGCCGCGAGACGTCCATGCATGGCGAAACTGTTGGGCCACCCCAGAAACACGACCCGGTCGGCCAGGTCGTTCCGCCCATCCTTCCTCACCCACACATACTTCTCCTCCGGCGCCGGCGCCTCCTGCAGCGCGTACACAGACACCGACAGCCCGTCGGCGAGCCTCCTGCAACGTTCATCGACGTGAACGGTGAACCGACACCCACAGCAGCTCGCCGCGGCTTTCCAACGCGTAACCGTGCTTGTAAAAGTAGCGCTTCGCTGTCGTCCTTGTCCTTGGGACGACCAGAACGTCGTCGGCAACATCGTCGTCGTCGGTTGGCATCATGACGTGCCACGTGGTAGCGTCCCCGGTGACGTGGATCTTGCCGCCGTGATACACCGCGCAGAGCAAGCCATGCTCGCAACGAAGGTGCCTCTGGAGGAGAGTCCACGCGGCGTCGCCGGGACGCAGCAGCGCCGCCTTGAACGTATCGTCTATGCCGTGGAAGACGAGGATGGTGTCGTCGGCATAGACGACCGTGCCGCCGCTGGGGTTATCCCACAGGTCGCCCTCGCTCCGGTGTGGGAAGGGGGCAAAGGTGGGCTATAAAATTGACTTAGTACAAAACCTAGATGTACACTTAGTCGAGGACGGAGGGAGTAGGGATTTAAGGAAATGATGATAAATTGAGGTTCCACTAGAAAGAAGAAGCTAAGAAATAACCTCTGTACAGTTGAAAAAGTAAAAATTATGCATCAACCAAATTGTGCATTAATTATCTGTTTTGTGGAAAACTAACTCGAATTCAAAAATGGTGCACAATGTCTGTACTACTACCAGTATAACACTCATATTGGCAAATTCTACAGCAAAAGACGCACACACGGAGCTGTATATTTGGGATATACCATAGCCTTTTCTAACAAGCTAGAGCAGCAAGAACATGGAACTGTATGATAACAAACTATAGTAACCTATTTAGAAATATGAAGTGCCCCCTTGAAGAAATATGAAGTGCACCTAAACTGAACATCCAAAGAAATTTATAGGAATATTTAACCACTCAACACCTTGTTTTCAATATTTATAGGATTTAAATGGGCAAAACAAAATTACATGAAACAACTGAGTTAATTCACCACTAGCGGCTACAATATTATACAATTCAAATAAATATGTGCTTGAAGAAATTCTAGTGCTCAAAATTATACGATTCAAATAAATATGACAAAATCGTAACATGATTGCCACGTATATTCAACAAACCGTACGCTGTCGTTTCCCTGTTTTTATTTGTTTTCTTCTTGGATCAGATCGATCGATCAAGCAAGCCCTCCAACAAAAGAGGCCCAACTAGCGCAACTCAGCGAGGCACGCCCCATCCCCAAGGCCAGAAGCCAGGCCAGCCTGGGAATAAACCGGCAAACAACCCAAAATCCGACACTTCGCCGGTTCGCCCAGATCTAGGCCGAATTTAGGTCGGTTTCAGCCGGTTCGCCCAGGAATAGGCTAGATTTAGGCAGGTTTTTAGCGGTTTGCCCCAAGAATAGATCGCCTGGTTTTTTCCCGCCAAGCCCAGTTTCGGGGCCGGCTTCCGCCCGCGCTTGGAAAATAGTTGGAAGGCCGGCTGGTTTCACTCTTGTTTCCCGCCACATTTTTCGCTTGCTGCACGGTCGGGCTGATGCATGCTTTATGTAATTGTATGGTTGCTTGGTTAACATGTATGCTTTCTTATGGTAACTTGGTTAACATGTATGCTTCCTTCTTCCAGGAGTTCACAGCAGAATTCACCATCTACTATTTGACACAAATATTGAGATCACCAATTATCCTGCCTCTAGTCAGTTTAGTAGTAAACTGCACTGAGAGCACAAAGAACATGTATTGCAGGATTAAGATTGGCGAAATGGGAAAAGCAACAATCGTAGGTGGATGGGAAGGAGTTGTACAAGCATTCAAGCTGAGAGAGGGTGACATATGTATGTTCAGTTTCAGAGATGAAAGGATCTATGGAAAGCGAGGGAGGGATAGCTTTGCCTGGTTAAGGCTGATCATAACAAAGCTGGATGATTGGCTGGATGAATGAATTTGATGTTATGTCTGAAACTCATGTAGTAAGTTCAACACAGATTCATGGTTGTATTACGTTTGAAACTTGTTAATCTATTATATGACTCTATGATTCTGTTATATGTTGCTGTTGTTAATCTATTATATAGTTGAACAAAGACTAGCATCCCTGAGTGTTCTGAAGTATGCTATCTTCAGAACATGGGCGCCTAGTCAACATTTTTTTTTGCTTCAATTTTTATCTGGGCCTTTTCGAAAACAGTTATCTTCAGAAGTGCTTGCTCTCAATTTGTTCAATTTTTTCTGCAATTAAAAAAAAAACTATATGGGCCGCGATGTATGTGGGCCTTTTCTAAAACAGTTATTAGCCCAGAATAAGGGCCACGATGGAAACGAAACGTCCCCCCCACGACTGCTCTAAAAGGCAGTTCCCACCACTACTCGGTCAGATGCGCCCTTCTTCTTCTCACAGGTGAGTTCTTCAAGAAGTTTCTCTCCTCCTCTCTCTGTCTCGAGTGAAAGGGTGAGTTCTTGAAGCAGTTTCTCTTCCTCTCTCTGTCTCCATTGGATTCTTGTTCTGCGGTGTTAGTTCTTGATTCTTCTTACACTTGTTGATTTCTTCCTGTTTCTTGTCAATTCCTGCAGCAGTTTGCTTGAGTTCGAGAAAGATGGACGCAGAGCGCTGCAGGTTTTGTGAGCAGCCAGGTCTGTACTGTGGCAGATCCTGCCAAATTTCTTTCAAATTAACCATAAATTAGCTGGACTAGTACTACTTCATTTTCACAATAAAGAATTTCACTAGTATTCGTTGAGAGGAGCCAGCTTTTGCATGGGGGGTGTGGGGGGGGGGGGGGGGGGGGGGAGTGCCCCCCTGCCCTCCACAATATAACAATTGTAGAAAAATAAGTGCTAACTCTTTTGGTGCGGAGATACTTGATTTCGGTAAGTATATTTCATTGTATCATGTATGCGGATTCCCTCGGCCTTGTGGTTGATGTGGTTGTGTGGTTGCCCTCAGCCCCGAGACACCTTTGAGATTGTCGAAATGTTGATTAACTTCCGTTCCGACAAATCCGGGTTCTCCTTATGTCATAATTTTGGCAAAGGTCATGCCAATTTTTTTCATGAAATTTGGCTTGATTATGGCAAATGGAGTATCCGAAATTTTGGCAATCTCAATGGTCACATGGGTACCTGCAAACTTTTCGTCACCGCCACAAGTGAATTAATTTTCATTATAGTTGTTTTACTTAAATGGAGTATCTGAAATAGTGTTACTTAATTACCTAAGTGAATTAGTTTTCCTTATAGTTGTTCTACTAACTACGAGTTTTTTTAGTTAGTGCGAAGATGTCTAACAATGATGAGCCCGGGGGTTCTCGGATAAGAGGCGAGGACCCGATAGAGGATAACTACTTTATTTGTGTCTACTTTACACCTTTCTGCACGACATGTGAACTTTTGCTTTTCGTTGCCTAACATTATTGTATGTGTTTGTGTATAGAGATGAAGAAGTGCGGGAGTAATTAAGGAGGACATGTGAACCACTGGAAGAGAGGAAGAACTGTATGATTGAAGACCATCTTCATTGACAGGGGCGGAGATCTTGAAAATTAAGTCTACCTTTTATCTTGCAGGTTATTGAGACATGGTGTCTGGTGATCTATTTTGGAATTTGAAAATGCAAGACATCTTTTCCAAGTAATTATGTTCTTTGTTTTCATCAATATAGTAGTTATTTTGATTTTTAATTACTTGCGCTTTTGTATTTATACGTTCTCCTATATTACATCATACTATCCATGTTAGAAGTTACAAGAAAAAAATTATATAGTACATTGTTGCTTGAAAATTTTATACTGAAGTGGTGCATCAGGGTGACTCGAGCTCCAGCTCCGCCCCTATTCATTGTGATCCTCTCTTCGACATTGCGGTTCTCTAACTTCTATGTGATTGTAATTTACATAACTACTTGCTTTCGAAACTTTGTGATCTAACCTACCGAGAAAATGAGATGTATTCATGTATGACAACTTTTACTCACACGACTATTTTGATTTGTAATGCATGTGATGAACCAACAATTTGGTCAAATGTCTATTTGTACTTCTGGAATCGTGTATTTGTACTATTTTAGTCACCTGTACCGTAATATACTGTATTTATACTGCATATGCAGCTGGAATACGATTTTCCAGAAAATATATATAATTCCAAAAAATATACCTTTGGAGTACAAATTTTAGTACCGCTGGTGTACAACGCAGTATACAGAAATACTACCGCTGGCGAACCGCGTCTGCTACCGCTGGCGAACGGATCTATCCGCCGGCGCTAAGGATGGTTTTCGTTGGCGAACAATCGTGTGCTTGCCAGCGGTAACCAACCTTAGCGCTGGCGGACGGCGCTGTGCGCCAGTGGTAACCAACCTTAGCGCTGGCGGACGGCGTTGTGCGCCAGTGGTAATTCTTACCACTGGCGTATGCAGCTCTGACGGATGGCTGTACCTAGCGGTAGCCAAAACGCGTCCGCTAGCGGTAGCTATTTCCCTACTAGTTGTTGCACCATGCTGCATTCACTTCATGGTCACAAGTTGTGAATCACGTGTTAAATGGAGAAATTTTACGGTACATTTCGCTCAGGTGAGAGCTTCACCAATGTTGGCCCAAGAGCAACCAAAACAACATGGTGTACATTTCGGAAATCAGTCGAAGCCATTTGTCCTTCAGTTTGATTCAATCGTCAATTGTGATTTCAAGAATTGGGTTCAATATGCATGTATATAAAGAAGTGCACTCCTCTTGGGTGAACACTACCAAGAAAATTTACAAATTTATCAAACACATACTAAAATTTCATCTCATTACTTCTCTCATACAGAATGATCTATTGTAGTGTAATACAAATATGACCATAAGCATGTAGGTCGGCTCATATCGTTCTAAGCATGATAGCACACATGGAGAGAGACATATCAATCTACTACCACAAACTCATATATCAGAGGTGGACAATACTCATTCCTATCGTGATGGCGATGGATATGGCATTGGAGAGGTCGGAGGTGCAACAGGGATGACTCCAACAGCAGTTTTGAAAGGGCATGTGTTGCCCCATGCGTGGTTTTGGTAATTAATGACAATCCTTATGGACTAATATTTGCATTGAGATATACTTATAGATCTTGTCCATAGGTGAAGATTGGAGTTCATGTGTTGGACTCTAGAAGATTACATGATGATCAATGCTCTATTCAAGGGTTTATATGAAGAATGGTCATGTGTAGAGTTGAGCTTATTGCAAGCATGGCTTGAAAAAGAAGATTGAGTGAACTTCATGTTTATCTCCAAGCCATCATCAATATCAAGAGAAGAATATGAAGCGCAAGTGGTTACATGAAGACGGAGCTTAGCGAGGCTCTCTCATAATGGAGTATGTGGGAGCATTTGGAGAAGTCTTCATCAAGCATGTGCTAGCAAGCACAATCAAGAAAGGTGTTCCAACTTGAGAGAGTCAAGATCGTCATCATCTAGCTCAAGTGGATTGCGCAAGGCAAAGGTATGATCTTGATAGGTTTTCTATTTTACCGGTCTCATGTTGTTAGTTTGGAGACCGAGTTATAGGATAGACGGCGTACTATCAAGAGGGGCTCTCAAGTGAGTAACTTGATCGCATCTTTGTGGAGAGCTCAAACCTTTGCATATTTGGCATATCATCTTTCTTGGTTCTTATTTGGCTTTTATCCATGTGAGAATTTAGAGCACGTGTTCATCTCCATACCAAGCTCTAGTTCATCAAAAACGGATTTCATTTGAATATCTTGTGGTGTTTTGATGTTGGAGGTTTTACCGATTTGTCTCTTGTAGAGAGGTCAAACTCTCCTCTTGTGTTATCCTCCTCACATGATGGACTATGATGTGTCTATGCATGATCTTGTAGTGCTTGTGATTATCTTCGGAGCAAGCCCAAGATCATTGAAAACGGAGTCCGGATGGAAAACTTGTTGCGTTCTCGGTGTTGGAAATATTATTGGTCCTCCTCGAGATAAGGTCCACACCTCCCATGTGTGTGATATCTCCTCCATATTTGTGACCCTTAATATTTCCAACCTCGTTGGTTTCATCTCGTTTGGACCTTCCTTGCAAAAGTTATTGCATTTCAGGCTTTGCTGTTCTGCTGTTGTTTTTCCTGTCCGGAGTCTCCGGCCTCCCTAGGTTTGGAGCGTAGTGCCCCGCGGACGGCGCTTGCGGTATAGCGTCCGGAGTTGGTCCGGAGTATTCCCGGAGTCTCCGCCCGGCCGGAGTCTCCGGCCTTCGTGGTCCGGAGTCTCCGGTATTATGTTTTTCTGCATCGGCTTTTTCCTGACTTTCTGCGTCCGGAGTCTCCGTCCTTTTGGTTCGGAGTCTCCGGCCTCCCAGACCGGAGTCTCCGGACTAAGTGGCTGCAACGGCTCTTTTTCTAGGAGGGGTATAAATACCCCTCCACCTAGCTTCAGCCACTTAGCTTTTCCAAGCACGTTTTCCCCCCTCTCTCCTCCATTGTTGACCTTGGAAAGCTTGCCCCTCTCCCAATTCCTCCCATGATTCTTGCATATCTTTGAGGGATTTGAGAGAGGAGATCTAGATCTACATTTCCACCAATTCATCTCTCCTCTAAGTGAGGGGAACCTAGTAGATCTTGATCTTGGAGTTCTTGGTGTTTCTCCTACTTTGTTCTTCCTCTCTTCTCCCCCATAAGCATTAGTTGCTTGTGGTGGGATTTGAGAGTGAACGATTTGAGCACTTGTGCTCTTGCATTTTGCATTTGGTGCATCGGTGTGCTCTCCACGAAGATTCGTGAAAGTTGAAAGCTTGTGAACTTGTTACTCTTGGGTCTTTGGACCCTAGATGCCCATGTGGTGGTTGAGACCCTTGTGTGGTCACTTGTAGCTGTTCGGGAGCCCCAATCCCGTTGTGGGTTGTGCCCCGGATCGTTGTTGAAAGGCTCCGGATTTCCGCCTCGAAGGATTCCGATAGTGGAAGGTGAACCAAACCTTTGTGGTGCGGTTCATCGGAGAAGAAGGTGAAACCTTTGTGCTTGTTGAACCATTGTGTTGGTTCACACCTCTCCAACGAGACGTACTCCCTTAACAAGGAGGAACGTGGGAATACATCCTCGTCTCCGCGTGCCTCGTTTATTTCTATACCTGAGCTTTTTACTTATGCACTTTACTTTGTGATAGCCTTCGTGCTTGAAGTATTCTATATTGCTATCACCTTGTTGCTTATCTTGCTTAGCATAAGTTGTTGGTGCACATAGGTGAGCCTAGTTTATTTAGGTTGTTGGCTTGTTAATTTAAACACATAGTTTTATTCCGCATTTATCAAGACTAAACCGGAAAAGTTTAAATCGCCTATTCACCCCCCCCCCCCCCCCCCCTCGAGGCGACATCCTTGTCCTTTCAAGTTTCCCCCTCCAAAATCCATCAGTGACAGCGTTTATGTCTATTATTTTGATGTGGTGTCACCTCTCTCAAGAATTCGTCAAGGGAGGGCCTATTTACTCGTCTTTCGAACAAAGCCAATGGGTATGCGCAAGAATCAAAGCGAACAAATGATTAGGAGGGAGATCAACCCCTTAGCGCCCCTTCTAGGCACCCAGGTTGTGGGGCCTACCTAGGTCTCCAGGTGGCTCTCGTTGTGCTTGTTGGTCGCCTTTTTCATAGGAAGTTATGTGTTAAAAATTTAGATCCGTCTAAGCTCGTGAAGGTTTCCGAAACTCAAATATACGAAAAAAGGGTATCATGTTTTCCAGATTTATAGTATCAAAGAAAGGTGAATTCATGGGAAAACACATAAATCATTGAAACAAGGGTTAATGGATAAATTCCACCGTAATACATGCCATTTTGAAAAACGCCACCGGAATTTCCAATATTTGACAAATGCCACTCCAGTTCTCTCATACGCGTCTAGATGCCACTCCGCCCCTTTCAGCTTTAGAAAAACCGTAAGTATTCAATACGTATATTATCTTGGAAGAAGTTGCCCCTAGGCCCATCTATGAAAACAATAGCACAACAGCCATCTTCTCCATTCTCACTCGCGTTCGTATATCCCACAAGCTCGAACCCTAGGCAGGGCGCCGGCGGTCCCCTTTAAGCTAACGCGTCACTATTTTCGGGCACTCGCGCACATCGATCTGTTCGGCACAAGCGCATGGTTGGCTTTTGTTGACTGCACAATGAACCGCGTCACTTTCAACATTCAGGTGGGTTCTTCTTCAGGGAGCTGAGATTTCAGGCCGGCCGATCTACCAAATTAGGTACATGCTCCATGAACGTGGGTTTGGTTCCCAGCTGTTGTTGTGAATCAGCAGCAGGTGTACTTGTCTTGACGGAATCGTTCGCATCGAAGCGTTGACGCTTGGAAGAAACGCTGACAAGAATCAAATCAAGAGTGAGTACTGGAGTATAAAACACGTACGTCGACGTACGTATGTGGAGCGTAAAGCATTTCTTTAACAGGGGTCTACTCTAGCCTAAGCTACATAAATTTTAAGTAAATTCTAAGAGAAAAACGTACTTCCATATTTTAAGAAGAGAAACTGATCGATCCTTGACCCTCGAGCCACGTTCTCAATCCGGGTCAACTCGCTCGGTCGGACACTACTAAATATTTCAGGTAAAAAATGTGTTCTCCAACTCACCTAAGCGGATTCCAGCCACGTTCTCCGCGCTGCTGCCAAGTGCAAGAAATATAGGCTGGCCGGAACATTCTAGACTGGTAGATCGGAAATAGTCACCGGCCTCGCTTCTATCTGACCATAAAGCCAAGGAAAGAAAGCTCACGCACATCAGCGTTGCTTGGCTTGGCCAGCTCTTGTTGTCGCTTTCAGGTGGGTTATTCAGGGAGCTATACTGACTGAGATTGCGGTCTGTCCGGCCTACGAAAACAATTTGAGTACAAATGTATATTCGGTGACCGTGGATTTGAAATTTCAGGTTTGCACACCTTGGCTGTTTGCCGTGTCTGCACTCTGCACTGCAGCCTAGGCACAACGTCTCGACGTACGGTTCCAAAGAGGAAGCGATCGAAGCTGGAAGAACGATCTTTGTGGCGGGACGGAGGGACCAATCGTAACACGTAGCCGTAAAGCATCTCCGTAACCACGTCTAAAGCAATGCACTAACAATCATTAACTAACACTTGTACGTTCATACTTATAACCTGTTGCTTCTCGACTCCAAAAGATGTGCGTTACGAAACATGATGGACGTCATTTTGTAAATGAAATATCTAATTACATAAACAAACTTGTGAGGTGGGCGGATTTTAGTCCAACTACTTGCAAATCCTAAATAAGCTGGTACTACAATAGATTCTACTCCCTCCGTTCTAAATTAGATAACTTTCTTTTCTCCACATGAGGATCTATCTAAACATGTTAAATATATAGATACATGTGCATGCACTACGGGAAAGACACAAGACGCCGACGGCCAGGACATACGCCGACGGCCAAATATCGGGGCCATCGGCGTAGACCCCGACCAGGCTAGACTTGGTCTTTCCTTTTTTATTTTAGCTACAACGACGGCAATGCCGTCGGCCTATATTTACTGTTTTTTTTTTAATACGCCGACGGCATGCCGTCGGCCTATATATATACATTTTTTTCTGAGATACGCATGCCGTCGGCCTATATTTTCTGTTTTTTTACTTACTCACCGTTTTGAGCATAACTTTTGCATTGGAAGTCGGATTTCGATGTTCTTTAGCTCGTTTCAAAGAGGATAAGTAGATCTGCATCATCATACACATTGCTCAAACTATATTCTTCAAAATAAAAATCATGAGCAAGGACAAAAAATTCATGTTCAAATGGGTTTAGCCGAAGAGGGGCTCCGGAGCGTCGGAATCGAAACAAAAGTTAGGTGGTGCCATACCAAGTGGGTACAAGTATGTTTTGGGTTGTAAATGTCCAAGATTCCACTCCGGGATGTTAGAGGCTTCACCGTCATCAGTTTCTCTCTAGGACTTACACCTGGAAACTCCCACTTCGATCGAATTGGAGAGAATCTTGTGAAGAGTTGGGGTATAACTTTGTTTTGGGACTTCCTAGGGTCCACCCTAACACAACCAAGCAAAGAGTTGCACTTTTCTACCCCATTTTGACGCCGGTACCGGCTGTAGTCGTATAAGCCTGGTTTTTCTCTAGCGGGGCTAGGTTTTAACCGGAGAGGGGTTCTAGAGCGTCAGGATCCCAGCACAAACTAGGGGGTGCCATACCATGTGTGTACAAGTTTGTTATGGGTTTTGGATGGCCAAGATTGCACTCCGGGTATGACCTGCTTCACCGGCATCCACCTCTCTCTAGTGAGTTTCATGACTTATAGCCTGAAAGTCCCAGATCGGACAAACATGAGGAAATCTTGTCAAGAGTTGGGTTATACCTTGTGACTTCCTAGGGCCTAGCCTAAGACAACCAAGCAACTAGTTACACTTTGCTACCTCATTTTGACGTCGGTACCGACTTTAGTCGTATAAGTCTGGTTTTTCTCCAGTGGGGCTAGGGTTTTACCGGAGAGGGGCTCCGGAGTGTCGGGTTCCCACCACAAGCTAGGGGGTGCCATAACATGTGTGTACAAGTGTGTTATGGGTTTTATATGGCCAAGATTGCACTCCGGGTGTGACTTGCTTCACCGGCATCCACCTCTCTCTAGTGAGTTTCATGACTTACAGCCTGAAAGTCCCAGATCGACAAACATGAGGAAATCTTGTCAAGAGTTGGGTTATACCTTTATCTTGTGAGTTTACACGCACTTATAGCTAGGGAGTTTACATGCACTTATAGCGTGATAGTCCCCGACATCCACTTCTCTCTAGGAAGTTTACATGCACTTATAGCGTGATAGTCCCCGATTGGACAAGCCAGAGGAAAACTTGTCAAGAGTTGGGTTATGGATGATATGAATGTCATATTTGGATTTATCTCATTTTTTCTAATCGATTTAGACATATTATTTGTCAAATTTCGATTTACGGATTTGTAGATATGAATTATTCAATATTAAATGGAAAAAGTCAAATAAGTTAATTATTATTTGAATTCAAGAATATTTTAATTCAAGATTATTATTAATGATTCATTTCTTTTTATTCAAATAATTATTTGGATTCATAAAATAAAGGTGTGTGACATCATAGTCCATGAGTTAATAGGATTGATAGGCTACTATTGTCAGTAAAGCATATGTTGTTTCTAGGTCGGCGTAGGGAATGCCCTCAGCATAGTAAGGCTGCGCCGACGGTCACCCTCGGCGTAGACTTGCCGTCGGCATTGGTCTCGCTGGGCCGACGGCCACCGTCGGCGTATGTAAGGCAGGGCAATCACGGCCGCTGGGGGGAGGGTTGGGGGTGGGTGGAGAGAGGCGATTGATTTGGCGGCGGCGCATTGGAGCTGTCAACAGGAGGTCGATGCAAAGAGGAAAACTAAGCTGCGTGCGTCCATATGGGCTTGGGCTGATTTTCTTTGGTTACTCTAAGTGATTGTGGGGCCCGGTCGATTAAACAACTTGGATGAGGCTAGTATACACAGCGGCTGGAATATAAATTCAGTAGTACAGCATACTTTCCTCAATCTGAAGGTGCTTGCAAAATCTGAAGTACAGCCAGCCTTGCAAACACGGATGAATATAAAAGAAAGAATAATTATTCTTACCTTGTCAAGCCTCTCAATTTTGGTAGGTATCAGACATTTTATCGAAATCTGCATGCCTACTCGGACATCACATCAGACTCATAACCTGCTTGAATCAACATTTTATTGTCCCCATTTTTACCTAATTTCGCCTATTTAAAATGACTTTATGCCGATTTTCCAAAGTAATTGAAATTTAAACTATAAGTGTGTGATACTTTGCCCTGAAAGTTTTGCAAAAATAATTTTAAGATAGACAACTAGTGATTATATCACATAACCGTCGATAGTTTGAAAATGCAACCTCTTTTAATGAAAAGCAATGGTGGTCATTTTGCCCATTTTTGGAAAAACCTCAAAGAAAGTGAAGAAAACATTAAATAATATGATTAAATTTGTATTTATCATTTTTATTTGCAAGTATTACAAAAATAGTTTCCCAAGGCGCAAGTTTCACATCTTTTCGATTTGTTCATATTTAGTTACGTTGCTTTGAAAATGCCAAAAGAAACACAAATGCATGTATTCTATCCTGATTGGTTGGGAGGAAGTAGGTGTGGATCGATGACATGACGTCTTATGATTGGTCAGAACACCTCACCACCCACACCATCTGCTCTCCTCTCTCCTTATCCTCTCACGCTGTCACACACCAGCACACACGCACCATATCCTCTCCTCTCTCCTCCTCTCACGCACCAGCACGACCACGCGGACGACGCAGCTTTCCGCAGCCGCCTCCATCTCCTCAACGCCGCCGTCCAACCTCGAGCCACCTACCACGCGCCCCCGCGTCCGCGCCATCCTGGACGCCGCCACGCCGGCGACTCCCTGGCGACTCTACGCCGAGTAGGAGGAGGACATGGTGCTCTGCCTCAAGCTCCTTGCCCGCGGCGGCGGATGGGCTCCGAACGCAGCTGACTCGACCTCGCCGCCGTCCTCGTCGACCAGGAGCCGATGCTGAGGTCGAGGCTCGTGCGCCAGGAGCAGCGCCGCCGTCTTCATCGACCAGCTCGACCACGCCGCCGTCCTCGTCGCGTCGGACACCGAGGCGAGCCAGGAGCACGACGCCGAGGCGTGCCAGGAGCACGTCGCCGTCTTCGTCGACCAAGAGCCGAAGCAGAGGTCGAGGCTCGTGCGCCAGGAGCAGCACCGCCGTCTTCATCGTCTAGCTCGACCGCGCCGCCCCCAGCCCGTCCCCAGCCCAGCCCGCCCCCAGCCCATCCCAGCTCGTCCCCACCGAGTGGGACGGCTGGGATTTTTTGTGACGCGTGGACACGCTATGCCGACGGCAATGCCGTCGGCGTAGACTCGACCGCAGTCAGCCGCAGCCATGGGCCCCACCGCGACAACGCCGACGGCCGCCGCAGACGCCGACGGCAGATTGGGTACGCCGACAGTCCGAGACGCCGACGGCGAGACGCCGACGGCGGCCGTCGGCGTATGTATACGCCGACTCATGCCGTCGGCGTCCGGCCGTCGGCGTCTTGGTCGATTCCTGTAGTGATGTGGACAAATGGAAGTCATATGATTTGGAACGAATGGAGATAAAGGCTTCAAACTAATCAGAATCGCCTCGGGGTTGATAAATTAATCCGAAACTGTTCGGTACATCGAGTCCAAAACAATGCCACGCGGTGGACTAGCTAATCGTGGTCTGAAGATTTTGCAAAACCACTCCAGTAATTATGAATAATAAGAACAATTCGTCCTTTTTGTCAGCGCGGCCCGGATCTTCCAGCTCACGCACGAACAATTCCGACATCGAGATCGTCCAGTGGGTTAAAACTTGTTTTGGATGTGCATTTTAATGTACTTATTTTATTTGGAGTGAGGTGAGCATGAAAATATATGGCTTAAAAATAACTATTTATTTAAGATCTTTTCCGTGTGGATCCTAAGTTGAATTGAGCTTTAGATTCTAGGAAAACACAAGTTCTAAAATAATTTCTTGTGTCGATGTGACAATAAACTACGAATAAGAAATAAAATGAAAAAAATAAGACGGATTGAACTAACTGATGTTATTTCAGTAAAGTAGGCAACCGCTGCTAATTGATTGTTGAATACAGTAACTCGGAAGGAATAAGCAGCCATAAACTAAATAATAAATAAGGAACCATCAATGATATACAAACGAAAAAACCTCATGGAAATTTTATATTCTCTAGATTCTTCCTTTTAGTATGTTGTTAATTATTCACACTATTTACTTATATCTAAAATAGATCTTTATACACTCTAGAAACCGTTGCAAACTTTAGGTCCTTAGTCACGAAACATACTTATATATATACTTTGCATTTCATCCAACTGACATAACTCAATCTGTGAAGACATGCGATATTGTTATTTACTTTTTTCTGACTTACACAATTCGAATTAATTAAGATATTTCTAAGAGATAATGGACTGAAATGGAAATTTTCCTTGCAATATATTCCCGACATTCCTTCCAAGACAATCTTCCGCAGTTGATGTTATATTACATAACAAACCATTATATCTTAATATTTACTATTATGCTGTTAATCTTGATAAGTACAATAGGAAATTATATCAGTTAGCATCATGTGTCCTAGGAATTAGCTATAAAGATGTAAAAGCAATTAGTATAAAAGAAAATTATGGGTTCTTGCAATATCCACACCTGCATTGGCTGCTATTCCGTGAAACTAGGGTAGGAGAAACATTATCCTAAGGAGAACATGGTACGCCAAGCTATTGAAAAGGAGCTACAGAAATTCATCAAGAAATTTAAACATATACAATTGAATCGAGTACTACTGCATGCCATAATTCCAAAAAATAAAATACCTTAATTTTTGAAGATTTACATTACCCTGCATGTTCCAGACCTTGTGTCAGGCAGTTACGGTCCACTTGGCTCCAATGTGTCTCCAGCTGAAATTGCCTCACTGATACTAATTGTTTCTAAGAGTTTTAAGGGATCACTTCCTGAGGGTCTTCCTCTTCTTCTTCTTCCTCTTGAGTGTTTACAGCGCCATCTCGAGAATTATCATCCTCATTGTCATTATTTTTCATCATCATAATCATCCTCATTATCATCTTCAGGTGGTCGTGGGTTGGTTGAATTTACACTTGAAGTGCCGCAATCTGATTATCCTTGGCCAGAATCTGATCATCCTGGTCACATAGTTCAAAATTCCATTCTAATATGTTGGATCTCAGCGCCTTGTCGAGGTTTTTGCAACGATTTATGTCCTACTCATGCGATGTATAGTGGTCACTAGCATCTCCAACCTATCTATACCAGTCTTATTGTCCTTGCTCATTGTTCTTATCAAAGAAGCGGAAGATAGACTTGGTGACAACTTGTTGTAGTAGGCTTGGCAAATGTGAGACAACGCGTCCAAACAGCCATCTCAACACCTCTTTTCCAGTCGGGGTAGACTCCATTGTAGCTCATGAAATCAATTGAGTCATCCATGATGGAACTGCATATGTAAGTACACCATGTTGTTTTGGTTGATCAACGACAGTATGATTAGGGGACTAACACTTTTATCTAGTACACAGGTACATAGTACAACATGTTTGGTTTAACCACCAACAACTTTATCCAATGGCATAAAAGCTTTACATCTTTAACTATACAATTTCTGTGTGAAATTTTGATTTCGAGCTCTGAGTTCGGTGGAAATCCACGGAATGAGTGACACAAAAGATTAACCCAACTCTTGGTGGCCGGTCGAAAAGAAGTTCAGCCAGCCATATAGGTGAGCATCAAGCTAGTTCGAAAATAGTTATCAGCTGCTGCTGTTGTGTCTGGCCAGACATGTGTCACATCAGTGTTAACAGCAGTTACCGCCTCCGTTTACTTTTATTTTGTGTTTTAATGTGAAGGGAGACTACCGTGTGGACAAATTAGAAAATCAATTGCCAAAAGGTGAACGCAAAGTAAAAGGGGAAAAAACTGAAAAAGCTAAACCGGAAAGTAAAAATGAACGAGGAGCGGCTGCCGAGCTTTGACCTGCCCCAACGTGCGTTAACTATTTCCAACATTCAGTTGGGTTCAGCAAGCATCTTAAATTGCAGTCCATGATCTTCTTCCAAATACTTTCACATTTGGTCAAACACAGCTTTGACCTGTCCCACGGGTCCTATTACTGCCACGCGACAAACCTAGCCTCTCTCCTGATCGTAAGCAACTAAAACGGACGAGCTATCAGAGCAAGTTCAATAGTAGAGCCAACAGCGGGCTATATGAAACTGCCATGTTATCAAAAGTTAGGATTATAGTTAGCTCATACAATAGAGTTGGCTATAAGGTTGGCTATTAGGTTAGTGTTTTTTCTACTTTGTGTCATTATCTCTCCTCGCATTTAATGTTTTTGCCTAGGAGCACGCGTAGAGGCTGACTCTTGCATGAGAGTCCACTCCATCTCTTTTTCATTGTCTCTCTCCTCCACATAGGCAAAAGTGCCATGTAGGCAGGCTATAAGAGCAAGGATAATAAGAGAGCCAACAACCGGCTGTAGCACCATGCAATGTCACCTATAGTCTTCATAAAGTTAAGGCCATATAATAAGACAGCTACAAGCTAGCTATTTGGTTAAATTTATTTACTGGTTTTGCATGCTATGATTGGTAGCAAAAGGCAAAGCTTCGCATGCAGCTAGCAGGTCGGGCTGCAGGCCGGCTCCAGCCCCTCGATGCATGCGTACAGCCGGGCGACTAATCAAGCGCCGGCTTCACTCTCTTTCTTGCCTTCTCTTTCTTCCACGTATGATTTTGGTGACATGGCAAACCTTGTAGCCAGCTGACTAGCTTATTAGACCTGCTCTAAGCCCACTGTTGTACTTGCTCTCATGGTTCTTGGGTGGAAAGCGTCATATGTTGTCTGTGGTTGCCGCCTTTTCTTTTCCAAGCTCACCCTCGTCCCTCGAGCCTTCTTGCATGTATGAACGTATGGTGTGTTCCACTTCCACATGAACAAGAATATAAATATAGTTTTGTCGTTATATCAAGAAAATGAAAGACGGGGTCATGGAGATAATCTAGCACCCTGAAAGAAGGTCCGTAACATCTGAACGATGCGCCTTGGACCTATGTTCTTTTGCTGCTTCAGTTTTGTAGCCTCCACCCTCTTCTTGATTTCCTGATCAGCCAATGAACATAATGAAGACAAAACAAGGAAACAAAGAGGTCCCCCCCCCCCCCCCCCCCCCCCGCTCAAATGTGGTGTAAAAACTATCAAACAAATAGAAATACGGAAGATGGGGGTCGAATTACTTCGTTAGTCTGTCTGAAACTTGCTTTTTCGTTCGGTTAATTATGTTGTCTATGCCATGAGTACCCCATAACATATTTTTATAAGACTTTAATTTCTGGGATGCATGGGCAGTATCAATGTGATTGTTATCGTACCTTGTCGATTCATGGGGAAAATCAAACTAATTGGGAGGGGTTTTGCTACTCATTTCGTACAAGTAATGTTTACCTGGATTGGAGCAATGGTAGGTTGGAGCTCAAGCCACTCGCACCTCCCGTTCTGCCATCCTCCAGGAAGCCACTCCACCAGCTCGGCCCCCCTTTCGTCCACAAGGTTGTAAGTACCTGAATACGCCCAACCGGCCCTTGTCCTTGTTTTCATACACGAAATACGCACACCCGCCGCCAAGTCGCCGCGAGACGTCGTCCATGGCGAAACTGTTGGGCCACCCCAGGAACAGGGCGCGGTCGGCCAGGTCGTCCCGCCCATCCTTCCTCACCCACCCGTACTTCTCCTCCGGCGCCGGCGCCTCCTGCAGCGCGTACAACGACACCGACAGCCCGTCGGCGGGGCTCCTGCAATCCGCAGGGTAACCGGAATCAACGTGAACCGACACCCACAGTAGCTCGCCGCGGCTTTCCAACGCGTAACCGTGCTGGTAAAAGTAGCGCTTCGCTGTCCTGGGGACGACCAGCACGTCGTCGGCAACGTCTTCGTCGTTATAAGTAGGTGCGATCGGTCCGGTCCGGCCCAGTGACCCGCTGGACCGGACCTGGATTTTGTTACCATTAGGGTAACCTTACGACCCACACAAAATTAGGTTCGATGTGGACCTAATCCGTTCGAACCTCGGGAATACCCGCACCTCTCGCAGACGAACTGCAGGGCGCCGCCGCTGGTCCTCGTCGGCACCGGAATAAGCAAGTGGAGCACGCCGTCGTACCCTGCTGTCCTCGCCATCCCCGAGCCGGAACGGTGGGACGCCGCGGGAGGTGCTCGCATCTCAGCCTGGAACGACCAGAGCTCGCCGAGCACGCCATCCCCGCCGCCGGCTGCCGGAACTCCGTCACGGGAATCGCGCCATGGCTTGCATACAACTTGGAAGTACGTAGACGAATTCGGCGGGCGCGCAGGCTGAAGATCTCGCAGAGGACGTCCGCCGGGAGGTCGGACTACGGCCTACCTGTTCGCACTCCTTCCTCTACTGGACCTGAAGGCCATGAGGAAGACAGCCCACGAGGAGATCAAGCCCGCAAGAGGACCAGGCGCCGCAATCCTCGCGTCCAAGGCGTCGAGTGGGTGAACAACACCGTGGCAGTATAATTCCTTCCTTCTTTCTTGCTGTTCATCAGTTCAGCACAACCGTGCTTGTAACCAGTGAATCTGTAACACGAATCAGGGTATCTATATTAGCTCGGCGGCGGGATCGAGATGGAAAATAGGAGATGGATTAGAGAGATCCGATGGCGAGTTGTTTATGCTGGATCGAGTCTTGTGCAAGAAGTACTAGCTAGCCAGCCATCCCCCCATGGCACCGGAGGAGAAACGATCAAGTGATGTGGGAGGAGAGGCAGGGGAGTGCCATCCTAGCTAGCTAGCATGTCATTTATCTCCGCACCAGGTAATGTACAAAGAATTCAGTACTACGCATTGAACTGCAAGGTACATCAAAGTACTGTGGTAGATGCCAAGAGTATGGCATCGTATATATATAACAGTATAATGTACGGATTCAACACCAAAGTACATGATAGTAAAGCCATTAAAGTTCGCCACACACGTAATTATCCATCAGGCATCCTTCAAACTGCAAACTCATGGTCATACAATTGATGCTCTACGTTTCTCTGATTTTTTTCGTATCTGCTAGCTGGATCTTTGAAGTAGAATTAACTAATTTCCATTATTGCAATTCCTTTCCTACCCGCGACGATGAGACTGCAAACATATGATGATATAGTAAGATGTTTTAAACTGTCAAAAATAACTCTCTGATATATAACATATAAAGAGCGAAGACTAAACAAAACATGTCATTATGTCAACTCTTAGTTTTTTCATTAATTGCACTACTGGATGTTTACAATGCCCGCCAAGTATATATATTCTTCCACTTCACTTTACAGTTTTGGGTGATGCCCTACGCTAACTTTGAAATCTATCTGTTTTGGGTATAATTGGAATTTCGGCGTTGTCACGGTCGACCAGTTTTTTCCATGACTTCTGTAGTTTTTGTCTATAAAGTATATTTTACTATTTTGTAAAGTTGTAAACTAAGTTTCTCCAATACGTATGTTTTCCTTCTTATGTCCGAAATAATGTGAAAATGTAAAAGGTTTTGGGCTAGAACACACATTCATATATTATTTATTACTGAAAAAGTAGAAGAATTAACACCAAAAATTTGTTCTACTCCCTCTGTTCCACATATAAGCCGTTTTAGCTAGCTAAAAGAAACTGATACAAAATAGAGCAGAGAATTTTCATCAAGAAAAATATGATCCAAAAAGGACAAGCATCGCGGCAACATCTCCAAAAAAAATCTAGCTCAAATATTATGACCGTGAACCTACACTAGTCGAGCGACATGTGAGCTGACAATTTTGTAACGCTCCAGCACAAAGTCTTCAAAAATGAATAGCCACTCGCGTGCACCTTCAAAAGGAAACAATCCCCGGAAAGGTAACAATCAACACAAAGCTATCTCGTCGAAGGAGTTTGATATTGCACCAAACGGAATGTTGTTCCAGGAGATCAAAGCTTTAGCTCAGTTGAATTTTACATCCTTTTCAATTTTGTATTGCCCACGGGCTTGTAATAAAGTGGCTGACGCTTTAGCGAGCTTTGGTGCGAAGATGGTCTCGGAGCCCCAAGCCGTATGGCCGGGTCGAGTCCCTACCTTCGCCCAACGTCTTGTTGCCAGCGATTCCGCTGAGCAGTTTGGTTAATGGTATGGTTAAAATTCAAAAAAAAAAAGTTATCACCCAAAGAGATTACAAACCAAAATGTCTACCGCCATATATTGTCCTGCTCACATAGAAATGCTCGAGAGGGTCAAAAGGGAGGAAACCATTGCATCACTTCCGATAACTGGTGCACCGTTGTGGCTTCATCTAGACGCTGCCGGTAGAGGCGCCGCCCATATGACATTGCCTGCGAGGAGTCCAATCTGACC
Organism: Poa pratensis; assembly: GCA_947311845.1. Classification (NCBI taxonomy): domain Eukaryota; kingdom Viridiplantae; phylum Streptophyta; class Magnoliopsida; order Poales; family Poaceae; genus Poa; species Poa pratensis. The sequence continues at coordinate 3,817,641 of CAMZMU010000048.1, forward strand.
CACGGCCAAGCACAAAGCTTGTCCATGGACCACAGCTTGTCCATGGACCACAGACAAGGAGGAAACAACATATTGTCATTCTCCTTACATCCCACCAATGATACTACTCTCGAAACCTGCTGCTCCTGACCCGTCTCTGATTACCGCGGTGCTGCCACCAGCCCACACACAAGCTGACCCGGATCCGCTACACGAAAGGCCCTGCTTGAGGAATTTTGAAGGGAGGGACATGAAGATATTAGGGCATCCCCAGCCCCCCCCCCCCCGCCCAGCGCCCCCAGGAGACCAAATAGCGCCGTTTTTCTTTCAGTCGCCCCCCTAGGAGCCCAAATAGCGCCGTTTCGGACATTGTATTGGCACGCCGGTGGAGATGCTCTAATGATCAGTTTGGTGGGCTTCAGTGAAAGCGTAGCATAGACCTCGCGCAATGGCAGAAATTAGGTTGTGCTCGGACATTGTTCCCCTCCTTGAAGGGGTTGTCATGGACACGCTTCAATTGCCTTTCAATGTCGGTCTCGGGTTCTAATCTTGTGTGGGCCACCTTGGAGGACCGGTCTTTGATCAGATCGTGGTGGTGGAAATCCTCTTCATGTCGTAGGATGTCATGTTTTGTTGCTCGGGTGACAGAGTAATTGACTTTGTTGGTGCGCAACCTTGCTACTGGTGTGGAAGGTAGAGCAGCGGCTAGGAATATTGAGTTTGTGCTGCAGAATGCCGGCTCTTATTGTTTGGGATGCAAAGTTGCACAGCCTAGAAATCAACAAGTGTCCGCTCTTCGAAAGACAACGGTGGATTCGGAAATATCCGTGATATTTTTGGGTCTAGTCTCAGGTCTATTGGATGCTAGAGCCATCCGCTTGACTAGTGCGGATCTTGGATGAGGTGTGTGTATGTCGCAGACCTATCGATTGTTTGGTTAATCTTTACCTAATAATAAAAGTGTTAAGTCTTTCACCGTTTGGTTTGGTAGGTCATCTAATTTGCCCCTAAAGTTGTATTTAATTACCCACCTTTGCCACCTATAAGTCAAAGAAAAAACGGTTCGAAAAGAGGTCCGGATTCGGCTCGTACGTGTCAACTGGTGTCGATAGTTTGTTGGTACGCTCGAAGTGGGCCAATGTTTCTCTCAAAGTCCAACCGAACAAAGTTGGGCCAGTAAAAAACCAAGCAGGCCTTTTCTTCGTTTGACCCAAGCCCTCTACGAACAAGCCTCTCGAGTACCCTACAAACTAACAAGCCTCCTCATCATACTCCTATACAAACACTGCTCCGACTCGAATTCGTGCTTAACACGCGACCATGGCGCACCTGAATACGTATAAAAAGCTCTGCAATCTCTTGATCGAAACCCCAAATCGCATAGCCTAGCCTGGCAAGCTGAAAATCCGCTCCAGCTTGACGTTGACATTGTTCTGCTGACCTGATCTCTCCATCGGTACTGCTTGGTCTTGCGCCCACAGCCGACACGCTGCAACAAAACGGTAATCACTTCTCCTAATGTGTACTGGTCACGTTAATTTCATGTCTCTGTTAAGTCTAGCAAGTACAAATCCCGATGGAGAATAGGCAAAAGTTGGGTTATTAACATCAAATGAATTGGGTGGTAGAGGTTTAAATTGTTTATGTCGCTTATTGTATTGTAGATTTTTTCTGTAGTGCGTACCTCTGATATTGATCAAACTGACCGATTGGTAGTTGAAAAATACCTTGTGACACCTCTGTACATAGATGCACCTCTGTACACCAGATAGTTGTAAGCGCAAATATAATGCCTGACATGAGTATTGTTGTGATTGCAGAAGATGAAACACAATGGCGAAACAAATGTTGTAGAGGTTTCGTCTGCGTGAGCGACAGACGGACGGAGTCATACGTTTGCGCGTCTCATCCGAGACATCGCCTGGTCTCGGCAATATCTTCGGCCACAAGTTTTAATCCAAAAGATTTTTTATTATCCCGTTGCAACGCACGGGCATTTTTCCTAGTTTTCCTTATTGATTGATAAGTTCTCTCTCAACTTAGTTAAATCCAGAGCTCATCCGAGATGAAAAGGCAGAACCGAACACCCTATCATCGGATATTGTAAGCATCGTAGAAGAAGATTGAGTGTGTGAAACACTATGATGTACTTCTTCTGTGCTCGTCGTGTGGTAGACATCCTAGATCGAAATTAATCAAGGAAATAGTTCAAACATAAAACATATTTATATTATGGCATCTAGTGCCAGTGGTGATGTCGTAAACTGTTTTCTTTTGTTTTTTTGTGTTCATCTAGGATACAGCATCCATATGCAGACCTCCACAAGATCGTGAACTTCACAATAAAATAAAATATAGATTATCATAATTACGAAAAACATCACACATTTTCGTTTAAAAACATGATTGCTTAGGATTAAATGGAATGCCGAAGAAGCAAGTATCTTTCTCGAGAAAATGTGTAACTACATGGCATATTAGCCATATGTAGATTGCTGATTCTCTTAAATATTTATGCTAAACACGCCATTCGATTTTTCCCAAAACTGAGACTGCTGAAGAGCACAAAATTTTGTCCAAGAAAACCTCACATATTAACAAACAAGTTTGAAAAGACAACAGATACAGGTTAAGCTACAACAGTGCCAAGAGTTTTATTTTTGTTACCTTCTTGTGTCCTTGATGTAGGCAAAATCGAGAATACGTCCCACTTTATAGTCAACCATGTTCTGGTATCTGCAAAATTGTAAAGCATGTGTTATTGCAAGAAATTTTCATTAGTTGGCCTAAATGCCAAAAAATCGAGCCGCCGCCGCAGACACGTCAGCATCTCTGATTCCCGAGCCTGCTGCTGCTCCTCCTCCCCTCAAAACAAAGCTTTCAGGCGTCAGCATGGCAAGGAAGTCGCACGGGCTCCATGGTCTTGTTCCGAGCTCCGGTTCCTCTCTCGCCCGATCTTGCGTCTCCAGCCAGCTCTGGCGCCGCTCAACACATACCCCCGCTGCCTTGGACCAGTGGCCCGGGAGGGGAGGCGGGGCGAGGGGAAAAGAAAAGTCTTGGAATTCAGGACTACGTATGAAGGGTTGGATCTCCAGATTGCGGTGCTTTTCAGAGTACAAGATGCATTCAAGATCGCGCTGGAAGGGGAAATATGAGGCGGCCGGGATCATGTGAAATGGTTTTTTTTTTCAAGATCGTACATTACCTGTGTGTAGTGGAGTTGCAGAAAGAAACAATCTGGTCATCCGAAACTGTAACCAAAATTGGATGTCCCGTGGGAAGGCAGTCCAAGACAGCAACACATCCGGAGTATGTTTGGAGTCCCTCGATGTGTTGAATACATGTCTTGGTCTCTAAATTCCAAATCTGTTGAATAATAACGATGGAGGTATTAATTTGAGCAGTATGTATGTACTACTCAATGTGCATGCATGTCATATTGTAGAATTAATAGCGAAGATGGCTTACGTGTGCAGTCCCATGACTCGCATCGCTAGATCCTGTAACAATGTACTCATGATTACCATGAACAACGAAATAATCAACCGATGTCAATCCATTCGTCCCGCATTCCAACGTGGCGACAGGAGTGTCCGAAAGCATGCTCCAGATCTGTACATCCCAACAAGCATTGGTTACCAAATTACGTACGTGGAAACAAAAAACCTTTCTGACGGTACCAAATGTGCTAGGTTCTACGGAGTACTCCCTCCGTTCCAAAATACTTGTCGACAAGTATTTTGGAACGGAGGGAGTACTAATCAACCTTTACTGTGCCGTCCCAGGATGCACTAGCAAATGTGTTGCTCGCAGTAGTCTGCGGGCTAAACTTCACTGACGTCACCATGTTGGTGTGTGATCGGAATGTCCTGATGCACTCCCAACCGTTCTGCCAGTTCCAAAGCTTTATCAGGTTGTCGCGCGACGATGACAGGACCAACGGATCAGTTGGGTGAACTGAGCACACCATTGAGCACTCCCAGTCCCAGTTCCAAATCTTGATCAGCTTGTCGTACGACGATGACAGGACCAACGGAGCAGTTGGGTGAACTTCCAGTGAGCTGACCTGATCCAAATGCGCTTGGAACTCCTTCAGCTTGCTCTTTGTAGTAGCATATGTATACACGTGGATTTTTCCCTCGGAATCACCGGCAATAAGCCACTCCTTCCGTGCAATGAATCTAACGGCACGTACTCGAACCTTCTGCTCCTTAAATGCCATCAGTCTTGCCTGCTCACAGTTGAGAAATCCCTAATCAATTCCATCGAAATCCAAACAAATGGAAAACACGAAATGATCTAGTATGACACGGGACAACTGGGCGCCCGCTTTTTTCAACACAAGTACATTTTTTAATAGAACAAACAGAAGTACTACATAAAGGAGGTTTTGAATTACCAGTCGAGCTCTCTTCCACTGTCACTGGCTGGCAGCATGATTAATGTATCCTCTAGTCAATATGCTAAATCGAGTTGCTGAGTTTAATCAACTGGACCCATTCCTAGGTGTATAAGCAATTGAATAGATCGATTCTGGTTGCTGCATGATTTCCGATATTTGGGATACTTTTGCTCATTTTTTGGTTTAAGAATACAAATTTTGGACTGTCTTTTCTTATGGAATTTTAAAAAATATATCAAAAGTACGAATTCCCTGCAGACCACCCATGAGAGTCACATCTGTCAGCTTCTACTACTCACGCCTGCTACTGAGCTAGCTACTCACGCCTAGCAGTTGGACACAAACTCAAACTCAAGTGAATGAACACACGAGAGACACAAGTAGTTTGGTGCAGCTGAAAGCTTGCTGCGTTTCTTGGGTTTTCTTCACTGCTACTTGGTGTTTTGAAACTGATACATGGGTGCCCTATTCATACTACTAGTGAGCTACTAGTGAGCTACACAAAGCTGCTCACGTACTACTCCTCTTAGTGAGAATACTTGACCATCCAAGGGTCTAGCTCGAAATCTTCATCTGCAAAGATCATCTTCGATCAAGACAACACCTTTAAGAACGATACTTCCAAGCACACATTAATAGTGCCATAAATGTTTCCACCTAAGTGCGTCAACTCAATGTATACACTTGTACTAGTCCGACACTGACCAGATGCATCCGGAGGAGAAACGGGAAGCCGATGACGTCAAATACCGCCACGTCTCCAACCACGGTGTCACCACTTCCATCAAGCAGCACATGCATGACTCCTCCTTCTCGAATCGAACCCGATCTCGAAATGGAGGGGGCGTCCAATACCAACGCCGTCCTCGAAACTCCTCGGCCACAGAAGAGGACTTACCGTACCGCCATCGACTGCGAAAATAGAGCTGAAGACCATCACCATAACCAAGAGTCGACCATCCCTTCATCCACATGACAATGGAGGCCGCCACTGTCGAATAAGACAGGCTGTCGCCCCATCTCCAAACTTATGCGGCATCACCAAATGACGTCACAGCGTGCAAATTGCAGCCAAAACACCTCCGCTAAGCCGGGTGCTGGCTGCCGTGCTGTGGTGAAACAGCAGCCGCCGGCAGCCACCACCTCTCCTCGGAAAGCCGCTCAAGATCCCGCTCCTTATGCCCGACGTCAGGAAGAAACGAGGCCACCGTGACTTTGACACCACTGTAGCTAGTCCCATTCAACCGGTTAAAACTCTATAAAGGATACCCTTAAGTGGGATTAGGACACATAGGCACCTCCATCGCTCGATCCTGAGGGGATCTGAGGTTTCTCCCGGAGTTGCATCGGTCCGCGTACGAGGGCATCAGATATGGCGTATGAGTCGTCGTCTGTAACAGCAAACAACAACGCTAACCAGAGAACCACCATCACATTACACCACCGCAAGCCTTGCCCCTCCGCCACACCCCAGGGCGGCACCGCCCCTGTGCGTACCGCGCACAGCCGCTCACCGCCAAGATCACCCGCCATGGATCTCATGACGCCGCGAGAGTTTCCACACCACCACCTTAGGTGCATCGTGGCTTCGCCGAGCTGCGAGTTTCACCGGTGGCGTGAAGGGGGGTGGGGGGGGGGGGGGGGGGGCTAGGAGGCGTCGGCGGCGTCCCTCGAGTCGTCTGGGTGAGGGCGACGCGGGGTCCCTAACTTTCTTTATCCCACTGTTCTGGTGGTGCTTCTAATTTTATCAAAGGAGACCAAGCTTCAGACAATCTAATGTGTTATTTTAAAAGTATTTGCATCTTAGTCTTCACGTTGTTATTTAGAAGTATTTGCATCTTAGTATTCACAGCTTAAAACGTAGAAAAGACATTCGTCCCTACAATCTGGCTAGACTCTCTTTAATTAGCTTTAAAATTCTAGCACTCGTTTGTTTTGTACTGTAGATCCTCCCAACCATTATTCCATTTTTTCTTGGGATATATATCGGAATTATTATGTGGCCTTTATAAATCCAAATTGTACCGTGGGGGCCTCCCCTAGGTTTCCTTGGTCGAAAAAAATAAACATAAGAGCAAACCCTTATAATGGCCAAAACATTCTACATGCACTGTGTCATGTTGGATACAGGCTCTACACCTCAGAACCGTGTAGGAGTCATGCCATGGTTCCAAACGGAGACATACCATGGTCTGATGGTTCCAAACAGTGACATACCCACCCAGATGACCAACCAGAATCCTGTATGATGCAAGAAGATGCTTAGTTAAATGTTGATAATACTACAGAGTTTTTGTAAAAAGATCATTTAATCCTAGTACTATTAGTTCCTACTACAACTAAGTTTAAGTTGGTACATTATGATTCTAAGAATATCCCGGGCCATTCAGAGACATCACGTCTACACCACTATAAAAGTACAATTCCGCGCTTTGCCTATTCATTAAGTAGAAAATAGAGAATTACCATAAAATGTTCATCTAAGACTCTTAATAAAAGACGAAAGGTAAAAGATATTTTTTTTAACTTGATGAAGGCTATTGCTTAGAAATCTTAGGAGTCTTTCGAGGAGAACATCTATGAAATAGAAATATTTCACTAATGTCTTTCAAAATAGTTGTCCTGATATTAATATGAAACCATCAGTCCAAGACTGGAAAAGCATAACACTTTCGATAAAAAGTCACTTTACAAAAATTGTTGCCACCAAAATTTACCACTGTATTATTATTTGTAAGTTGTTTGGGATATGAAAAGATAATCCATGTGGCATTTATGATAGATGACTTCTTTGATTGGGCTAACACACTTATCCCATTATCATTTACCCTTTAGACCCAACCTAACCATAGACTGTTGACCCGCCCCAAGCACCTCTCCTAGACATCTTCTTTGGTCACGTCCTTCTCCATCATCCTCCCTCCTAACCAGGTTCTACCGTTATAGATATAACACACCATTTCTTATTCGTTTCACATGTGTCAACCAATATAGACAGAGATATCGATTGACATGGCCGTATTTGCATATATTTTATATTTTCAAGTTAGCATCATCATGCTAAAATACATTTTATAAAAAAGAGTGATAAATAAAATGCACATATCTTTTCTCTAACATAACTACATATCATCGGATATATCGTCTAATTGTCATCGGATATATAGACAGAGATAGTCGCTGGAGTGGCCTAGACGCTAAGTAAATATATATACAAGAAGCATGAGACATACCAAGGCTCCGTTGGGTGAACATCTATTGCCATCACAAGTCCAAAATCTTCCGTGCAGTCAATGAACTGTATTGATAATGTTATTAAAATAGTTCAAAAGAAATAAGCAAAATGAAAACCAGGCAAACTGAAAAGAGCATACGTTACCTCAATTTTTGGCCGGATAGGTTCCTGGATATTAAGCGTGCAACAAAAGATAAATATCAAACAATATCCTCGTATGTACTCCGTAAGTGAGAATGAGTCAAGTCCAAAAAGGCCAACTGACCTCAAAGGTTGATGCATCATCTTCTGGGCGGCAAACAGTGGAAATTTTTGTCTTGTGCAATTTTCCTCTGTTGTCAGTTACATCTAGTGTGTAGGAGAACAACTTGTTTAGCGGGTTCTCCATCAATTCTGTTTCGCTTGAAATGCAATGGCAGATCTACAAGTAAGAAATACTAGAAATAATCAACCTCATTGTTGAAGTACGAGCACTGACATAAAAATATCTAGGTATCACACAAATAAATCACTTGCAGCTGTGCCTTTAACTAGGTTTCTCTCGGCTGAAGATTTAAATATAATGCCCCGAGCAGCCCAAGAGTTAACCCCAACAGTGATACGAGTCCTTGTATCTCAGTTTTTTTTTTAGTCTGCCACCAACGCACTACGTCAAAACCTTTCGTCCAACTCCCTTCGTCACACCACCTGTCGGTGAATTCTGGCGCCGACAAGTGGGACCATCCGGCAGATGGAAACGCTCCCGACGTCCCCGCTCCTCCCTCGCACGCTCGGCAAGAGAAAATCGTCCGGCCACCGACGCTCTCTGCCGCCCCGGCCGAGCACTAGGAGCTGGGACGTCGTGGCCCCTTCCCTCCGGCACCCCCATCTTCACTCTCTCTTTCTCAAACCCAGGCACCCTCGTCTCTCTCTCCTCCTGCTACACCAAGGCGATGCCTCTCTGCCCCACCGGCCGTCGGATCTGGCCGTCACCCCCCTCCATCACGCGGATTCGTCCGTGACCGCCTCCACCTCGACTCTCCATGCCCTTCACCGCACGTCTCGAAGGCATGGAGTCCCAACGCATGGAGGCTCCAAGATCTGGGCATGGAGGCCCGAATTTGACCTCCCCGTTTGATCTGGGCACCAATCTTGGGCTGGACTACTAAGGCTTAGAGTAAGTCATTTTATTATCAACATCTGCAGTCTGTTTGTATTCATGAAACTTCACCTGCAGATGTTTTAGAGTAAGCCATTTTTTCTGAAGCTTAATGAAACACTGAATAATGATTGTATTCTATCATGAATATGTTCTGCTAACTTTCATAAAACATCCAGTTCAAAAAATAAATAAATCATAATACATAAACGTTTATAGGACACAGGCCAGTCTGTTGCATTTGATTGTTCTAAAATGGATAAGGTCATTATTGATATTAAGAAGATGTCCATTTAGTGCTTATGTCTCCTGATATCAATAATAATGGTTCTTTGCTCCCCATGCTTCGGAATGGTTGTTTCTGTTTGAAGGACTAAGGTTTTTTGTTTTGTTTTATTTTGATCGCAAATGCTTTTGACAGTTTCAGTTCCGTTTTCAAATCAGCGGATCATTGTACAATGCTTCTATGTTATATGTTGAAGATTGCAAGTACAAAGAGTTTTGTGTCATCTGTTCATGCGATGTGGGAGATGTTGTAGCTCTGGATGTGTAATATATCAAGACTGGTAAGTTACAGGTGCTTCGATTTGTTTTACATGTTTGCCTTAATTGTCAACCATATTATATTATGTGTGTAATGCTTCCGGAAAGACTTGTCTGTTTATTTGCACATAAACCATTAGTGTACATCAGTAGGATTCTCCGAATCCAGCGTAACAACGCACTATTTGTCTCCTCAAGTCGTTGCATTGAAAGGGCATTTTCTTGTGTGATTACTGAGTTTTAAGTGAAGGGGAACTTACAAGATCAATCAAACTAAGTCTTCTTGATATTGCCTGTTACATGTGACCATTTTTTGTGCATGTTCTCCCTCATCTGTTGATTGAACCATCTATCACAATTCTTGTGTTGAACCACTGCTTACTTCTGAACTACTCACCAGAGAATATATCTATCACAATTAATTAGCCATTGTTGCAATGTACATATACACTATTATTTACTTTCCATACAGTTCCTTCTAAATGTTGTTGCAACTGGAATGCTGAACAAATGCAGAGGAGGAGGTTTCTAAGAATGGTAATGTTCAAATTCAAGGTTGACTGCTTGGGAGGACGAGGAAAGCAATTATAAAGCCTCATTGGAATTATAAGTGTGATCCCTCATGAGATTTTACATGTATTCTTGATATTGGTATGCATTGACTCAGTCGAAATTACGGTGAAGCTTTATTTGATGCTTTACCACAGCGTGGTGCTTAAGCGGATCTATTCTTATATGTAGGAAAGACGAATAGTGATTTAATTTTTCCAGGCAATCATAATGTGTCATGGCACTGGTGCTATTTGAAAGTGTTTCTTCGTTTGGACATTTTGACCTTAGTAAATTTTGAAGTGCTTTATTTTCTCATTGTTCAAATAGAAAGTACATGATTTTCTACTTTCCATGGGGGAAAATATATCTGGTAGTATAGCAAAGTGCTTTCCCAAGACCTCTCATATCAGTAAAATCGGTTTTGACTTTTGTGTATAGTCCTTCCTTTATTGTTTCTTGCTCTAGATTGCTTGTTAATCGTAAGGCATTATGTTGGCTTATTATAGCAAAGTGCTTTCCCAAGACCTCTCAGATCAGTAAAATGATTGGGCTGTCTTAGTAGTAGTACTACAGAAATACTTGGTCGTTTTTTCTGTTTCTCGATTGTAATTCCTTGTGTGGTCTCCATGTAACTTGAGTCTTATTACTGTTCGAACATTATCATTACTTCTGTGTCCGCTTGTTCTGAATTTCAGTATTCGTTATTCTCATGTTTGATCCTTTTTATGTGATAAATATTTGTCAAAAGGATCCTCTTTCGAGCGGTATGCTTGAAAGGATTGTTGTTGTCGGCGCCGTGTCACCTGTTCTCGTTTGCCCCTCTTCTCTTATTCGTTCTTGATCTGATTGAATCTAAGGTTTCGTTACACAGAAAAATAAAATAGCACAACCTGTAGTGCACTGGCCATGCCACGAATTAGTCACTTGTTAATTCTAACCCCAAATACTTGCAGTAATAGTGCTTCGATGACTGTAATGCGTCATATTTCTGTCTCTGTCAGGTTGGATGATGTACTGGAGACGAAGCGAGACTGGAAATGTAAAACCATTACATATAAAGGGACAATGGATGCCATTGGATTGCATTCGGATGGACGTGCAAAAAGGTACACGAAATTTGACTTTGTTTTTTTCCTGTTCCATGATTATCATAGCTGTAGAAAGAAAGTACAGTGTGCTTTTAGTTGATATGTTCAGAGAGATTTGATCATCTCATGTGAATTTTCAAATTATTTCATACAAGAATTAGAATAGTGGGAAACCTGGAAGCATTAGTTCACATGTATAAATAGTCTTATTTGTGGGCATCCTGCGATAGTAAATAGCTTGTAACTTTAGCTTTCAATTTGTGCTTTAGTTTCAGATGTGCATAGTGCAGTAGACATACGAGTTTTACCGTTTACATGTGCACCATGTTGATGTTAACAACTCATCAATGAAGCTAGGTGCAACGTGGTATATATGCACTTACAAAATTGTCTAATGGCCATGGCCTATACGGTTCCTATCTATATTGAAGATAGCTTAAGTTTCATTCAGTTATCAGTAGCACAACGAGCTAACATTGTTCTCTTAATGCTTGGTTGAACCTGGTGGCCTTGTGGTTGTCACTTTCTCGTGCAAACCCTCTAAAACTCTCATTTTATACCGCTGTCCCCTAGAGTCTGAAGGTCATAACATCACACAATCACACAAAGGACGAGCTTCTGCAAGAATTAGAAGATTTCAGCGCGCCAAAGTTTGCTAAGGAGGATGCAGAGATAGGTGTAAGCGATGTCCACGAGATCTTCCGGTACTTGGATCATGTCCAGACGTATTTTAACATCATGTTTGCGGAGTTGAGGGATCTCAAGTGTGCACCACGCCATTCCAACGGTTGTGAAAAGGCCGATTTACAGTGCATTTTGCTCTATGTTGTAGCTCGTTTATCCTCCTCAGTTGTGTTGCTGCTGTTGTAGCCTAGACTGGTTGTCTTTTTCCGGTTTGCAAGGGAAGAGTAAGAGAACACTTCCGAAGGGACTTTTTGTGTGTATAGTGTAAACAAACAAGGAGGGACACCTGTGTACTATACCGTTGATGTAAGCCTGAATGCCTGCACTTTTTTCATACGGTCATGCATACAGCGCAGCAGTCTCAGTTCCCCACTATTTTCTAAGAAAATGCAGACGTTTTAGTTTTGTTATCATGTTCAGTTGGTTACAAATTTTGTTGATATCATTATTGGGATTATCCAGTCCTCCAACTCTCTTACTTTGAGATTACTTTGAGAGAAGAGGGTTGATGTTAGATTGAACATTCTCCGATCAAAATATTACCATGATGGCTCCTGATCGGAAACAACTTCAAAGGGGCACTGTAGTTGGTGTAAATTATTGTGCCATAAGGAGCAGGTACAACAAATTAGTCAATAAACCATGATCTGTCTTTTGGCACTAATGACTGTTAATGATTTTTTCATCGTCTGTCCTGAAGTATATTTTCTTTTTGTAAAGAATGCCTTATGGCGCTTTATTTATCCAAAATGAGAGTTACATCGAACTTGGCCGGTATTGTGACTCGATGCAGCTATACCAATAAGAATACATCAAACATGTAGATTTTTTCACCCCGTTGCAACGCACAGGCATATTACCTTGTATTTTAAAAGTGAGTTCCATGATACTTTTGTTTTTGTAACACACGTCATTTTTCCAAACAACTAGCGAATTAATTACTCTTATTCTAGGATGAGACGTAGTGTAAGCGTGTAACTAGCACTACTGCAATTTATTTTCTGGATGACTTCTAAAATAAAGATTGGTCGCTATCAGGTATTTTCTTTTTAGTTACTGTACTTTTTTTACCAGAAGGCACCAATAAATCCAGTTACCACATACTAGATATTTTCGACTTTTGGCTCCCAGGATATTTCAAATAATTTTTCCACCAAAAAAAGAATATTTCTAGCCCTAAGGATCACGCTGTGTCGCAACTATGAGAGCATTCTGACTCAGCGACCAGATTGCACCTGGAGCTCCCCACCGCGCTACAGCTATTTTCCTTCCTTTTAAGGCCCCTTTTGTTTGGACTGGCTGTGGCTGGCTGTTCGGCTGTGCAGAAAAGCAGCTGTACAGGAAAGCTGATGTCCTGAGTTTCTGTCTTTGGCAACCCAGCTGGCTAACAGTGAAATTGTCTAAAACACCCTTACAGTTATAAAACAAGTTGTTACGAGTTTTAGTGTTTAGAAACTAGCTTGATGTCTGGATGTAACATGTACACTTGCCATAGAAACGTGTATCGCCACCTGATTTACGTGTGAAAAATAATAAACAAACTTCTCCATTTTAAAATAATAACAGCTATAAGAAAATAATTCATTTGCTGCTACTACACAATTATTAAGAAAATAATTCATTTGCACAGCATAATATCGGCACACTCTTGCACGCCACAATTGATCACAGCACTTGCAGTAGCTGGCAGGAGCAACGGAGCATCGGAACCATCGAACGCATCAACGAAAAAAAGTAGTAGCAGCTAATTAATGCTAGAGAGCTACAATGTCCCGAGCTTGCATGCACGTGATTTTTTCCCCTTGCGCCGTGCATCCAAGTGAGTCAGTACGTGCGGAAAGAACCAGCGAGGGGCTCCGATGGTAGGTTAAGTAGCCAACCAGGGACAAAGCTGGGGAAGCACTCCGGAGGTGCTTCGCACGGCCTGCCTATTCTGCGCTTTGGCTTTTGAAAAGCCGGCAGCTAAAGCCACCCCTTTGGCTAGATTCGTTGGCTTTTTTTGATGGAAAGCCTAAATAAGCCGAAACAAAGAAGTCCTAAGACACGGGCCCGCTTCTAACCTTGCCACTAGGCCAAACCTCATGTTGGTATGTTAGTTACGACATACGAGGTATGTTTTTTTCATTTTGGATGTTTAAATCCAAATTTCTCCATACTTTTTTTTTTACCAATATCAACATTTTTCTAGGGGAAACGAAATATCCTGTTACCAGAAATCTCGAGCACGAAAAAGAAAACCATGGTCATCATAGACATGTGGGTATGTCTTACTCTGTTTATTTAGTAAGACTAAAAACAGCCCCTAGGCCAATAATTAAAATGTGGAATTAGTGATCAAACCTTGTATATCGATGACCCTACGTCTTTATCAGGAGACTGTATCAAAGTCTCCGTCTCATTCAGCTTATTGACGATTGACCCTATACTCGGCCGTTTAGATCGATCACCTTGCAAACAGCTTAAAGCTATTTCGATGCATCTCTTCACTTGTTCAGAACATGAATCTGACATGTTCACTGATGCTGCATGTAGCCTGCTCCTCCAGTTCGCATGGACCTATAATTATTTTGACACCAAACATGGTCGTATATTTAAGAAGACTGCAATTTTATGGGTGAAATCTATTGTATTCATGTCAATAAAGGCATTTGTCTTACAAGGTCCATGAATTCTCGGGATGACATCTCCTCACTTCGAAAGTAGCCTGTTGGTCCGGTCAATATCTTTATCATTACAACTCCCAAGCTGAATATGTCAAACTTATCTGAGATAATAGCCGCATCTATGAATTCCGGCGGGACGTACCCACTGCATGATACATCACATATGTTACGGATAGCATGTGCAAGAAAAATTTGTGGTACATAAATTTTAGTTTCCATGAGGTAACCTTACATTGTTCCTATAACACTCTTTGTCATTTGTGTTCGTTCTCCTCCGAACAGCCTTGACAAGCCGAAATCCGCTAGTTTTGCAACCATGTTCTCATCTAGTAATACGTTGGCCGGCTTTAAATCCAAATGGTACATAGGAGATTCTAGATCCTCATGAAGGTATTTCAACCCCTGGCAAATCCCCTTAATTATTGTATAGCGTGTGTGCCAATCATGTCCATTAAGTTCATCTGCATTGTCGGGGAGGTATCCCCGGGTAGGGTCAAGGCTTGGCATAAGGTGGTGTTCCAAGTTGTGCCGAGGTACGGAAAGGGCCGGCCTGTTTGGGCCTGGGAAGGTCCGAGCTTCATCTTGACCTGGAGAATACAGGCCGACCTATTCTGGCCCAGAGGGGTCCGAGGTATACTAGTGGCCAGGGCCGAGGTTCACAGTCCGAGCTATGTTCTGCCGACCTAACTACCTCAGTGCGGTGGTTTGCGTTGTGGGTGCAGGAGAAGCTGTGGGAAGGAAGTAAGATCCGAGCTAGTAAAAGATATTAAGCGCAAGACCCAAGGTACGGCACGGACGCGCCGAGCTAACCGAGGTGATGGGCTGTAGGTCGGGCCGGAGTCAATGCTCCTGTCACTTCCAGCCGGGTACTAGAGCGCCTGACACGGGAGCGTCTGTCAAGGGCATGGCAGAGGCGTGCTCCGGGTTCGGCGGGCCTGCACGTCTCCGACCGCTGACCACGCGAGGTCTGGGTAAAGGCTACGAGGTAGCTCTGCCAGGCCACGTCCTGTCTCGGTCAGAGGGGACATGCTAGCTCTGCCGGTAGGCTACAGGAGATGGGCAAGCCACGTCTTGTCCCCGACCGAGGTACGGTGGTACGGTGGTGACCGTTGCAGAGGCATGGCAACAGTGTTCTGCGAGGGGCACAATGGTAACCCGGCTGGCCTATATAGTGGGCTTCACCCCTCCTGCTGAAGACGACGGACGGATTGAGGATCGAAGGTAAAGAGAGAAGATAGAGAGGAAGCTCGGAATACCTCGGAGAGACCTCGGTTCAGGCTCGGACTGCCTTTTCCTCTCTTTGTAGCATCATCTTCCCCACGAGTTCTCACCATTGTATCATCATACAGCTCGAGGAGCAGCTTGTACTTGTCACTTTGAGCTATACACTGACTAGGATAGTGCTGCAGTAGGGGTGTTACCTCCGCAAGAGGGCCCCGAAGCAGGGTACATCGTGGTGTGTTTTGTGTTCTTGCTTTCTTGGTTCTTTGTTCGTGTTCTTGCGTGTTCTTGCGTGTGCACTTCTTGAGTGCATAAACCCTCCCCGGATTCCCCCAACGACCATTCGGCCCCATCTTAGCCATACCTATGGCATCTGCCGTGATCCCACCACGACAGTTGGCGCCCACCGTGGGGCAGATTGAGGCGTTGGAGGGAGTTTTCATCCGGACGGGCTCAGGCGAGCGTGTTCTTTCCGGGCTTGTCGCCAAGATCGGAGAGTTCACCTTCATCAGCGACAACGCGGGGTGTTTCGCCGGCAAGCCCTTCCCCGAGCACGGCTTCACCATGATGCTCGGCAGCTTCGTCACGTACGTTGCTGTCGAGGTTGTTCGCGGGTACCCGGAGCAGGTGCTCGTGGACGACGAAACTCCTCTCCTCGCGGCTTTAGGTCGGCGCATCACTCGCCCCGAGAGCTGCGTAGAGGTGATGGTGACAGGTCCGGTTGACGCCGCTGGCAAAGTAGATGCCAGCCAGTCCAAG
Source organism: Poa pratensis (assembly GCA_947311845.1). Classification (NCBI taxonomy): domain Eukaryota; kingdom Viridiplantae; phylum Streptophyta; class Magnoliopsida; order Poales; family Poaceae; genus Poa; species Poa pratensis. Next base: position 3,833,905 of record CAMZMU010000048.1, read on the forward strand.
GCAGCCGAGGTTGCTAAGGTGAGATCTGCAAAGCCCAGGCTAGAGAAGGACTTGCCTGGCACCCCAGAGCTGCGGGGCCGAGGTGCGACCCTGGTAGAGATAGTGGATACGCTGGCAGACCCAGTAAATCCAGGGTGGACATAGTGTGACTGTGGCCGACCTAGAGGCAAAGCGTGTCCTGCTGCAGAAGGAGGCTGTAGCAATGATAACAGCTAGAGATGAGTTCAATAGAGATCTGCGCGAGTACAATGCAGCGAATGGCTTCACCCCGGTAGCGGTTGATACACATAGGGGAGCCGAGGTGCGGCAGAGAGGCAAGGGGCTCAATGATGAGCTAAACAGGGAGGCTCGACCTACCACCTCGGCTAGGAGTGGAGTCGCGTGTCAACTGGAAGGCCGGTGTATAGTTCCCCTGCTAAGAACCTCAGAGCTGCCGAGGCAGGCAGGGCCGAGCTATCCGGATTATCTGGAGATGCATGGCGTGCGCAGCAGAAGCGAGTCAATGAGTTAGTATATGTGGCTAACCAGCAGAATGAGGCTCTCCGCAGAGCAAATGCCGGGGCTGGTGATTCAGAGATGGTTTATTCAGCTAGGCCAGTCAGTCAGGTGTCCAAGGGGCAAGCCTCGTCTCCACTCGTCGGAGGAGCCGATCGAGCCCGGAGTGTCACCTCGGGTCAGAACCAGCAGCTGCAGATGTATGATCCAGTCCTAGCAGCAAAGCAGAAGGCGGGCCAGGGCAATGCTAGCCGAGCTAAGGGAAACCCCGGCCCAGGCAATGCGAGCCGGGCTAAGGGTAACTCCGGTCAGGGAAATCAGAACGGCGGTCAAGCGGCATCGGCTGGCCGAGGTAAACCACCTCCGCCCCCGAGGTATCAGCAACAACCTCGGCAGCAGGGGCAGTATCAGCGAGAGCCGGAGTATGTTCAGCAACCTCAGAACGTCGGTCAAGGCGATGACCGATATGATGATGGAGACTCGGCCATGGCACGAGCTGGATACCACAGAGTGGATGGGGCGTTGGGACCTCGGATAGGAGGTCGGATGTTAGCTCCAGGCGATGTCCGTAACAAGCTGGATAGACTCTACTTGTCTGAGCAACTGGAGGAGGAAGGCCCTCCTGGTCCGGCATGTTTTGGACCTCGGATCATGAAGGAGCCACCACCACCAGTATCTCAGTTCCAGTTAGGTCGGAACACCAAGCCATACAATGGGAGCACCAAGCCACAAGATTGGCTGACAGATTATGTATCCTCGGTGCACATTGCGGGGGGCAATCGCCGATGGGCGGTCCGGTATCTCCCGCACATGTTGGAAGGTCCAGCTCGGATCTGGCTGAATAATTTGCCGGAGTATAGTATCAACTCCTGGATAGACTTGGAGCTGGCGTTTAACAGCAACTTTGCTAGTACATACAAGAGGCCAAACCGACCTCAGCTCCTGGCGGCATGTAAGCAAGATGATCATGAAACTGACCGAGAATTCTTAACTCGGTGGAGCAATGTTCGGAATTCCTGTGAAGGAGTGGTAGAGGCCCAGGCCATTTCCTGGTTTGCAGATGGCTGTCGACATGGCAGCATGCTGTGGCAGAGGCTCCAGAGAGATATGCCGAGATCCCTAGCAGAAACATCCGGGTTGCAGATTCTTATGCCCTGGGTGATCCGATGCAGCCAGCAGCAGAGGCAGGAGCACGTAACAGAAGGAGGGAGCCAATAAACAACCGGCTCGGACCAAGGTGTAATGACCGTCAGGAGTTCGGACAGAAGAGGAGGGAGCCGGACTATCCATACCTCCAACCAAGTTGCAGCGGTGAACCCGGATCAGCCCGGAGCTGGAGGTGTCCAGAGGCCAAAAATCAATGGTCCGGCATTTAGTCCGAACCAGGAGCCACCCATGACCTATGAATCAATGATAGATGGTCCGTGCTGTTACCATACGACTGACCCGCGCAAGCCAGCCAACCATTCAACCCGGCAGTGCAGCTGGAACCGCAGAATCAGAGAAGAGGGGGCAAGGGCCGGAGGAATCAGAACAGGACCACCACCTCAGAGATTTCAGCCGAGGTCCCACCCTAATCTGTCCGGAGCAAATGTTACCCCGGTAACCACTGCACCTCTTCCGAGGCCTGCAGCAGCAAGACCCGTGAATGTGGTGAATGTCCGAGGTAATAACAACAACAATGGTGCCGGACCAAGTCAGCAGTATGAATACCCCGGAAATGACTATAGAGAGGTTCATGCGAGCTATGTGGTCTTTGTGACCGAGCCAACTGACAAGAAGAGCGTGCAGAGGCGTGCCATGGAGGTGAATGCAGTAATGCCGGTGGTGCCGACCTATATGAACTGGTCTGAGCAGGAGATCACTTGGAGCAGAAAGGACACACCTCGGATCATGCCGAGTCCTGGAAAGTATGCCCTGGTGGTAGATCCAACGTTGTGTGGGCCTACCAACAATGTGAGGTTCACCCGAGTTCTGGTGGACAATGGCAGTGCCATCAACATCATGTACCGAGACACAATGGTGAAATTGGGCATCTCGCCTAATCAGTTGATGCCAAGCAGTTGTACTTTTCATGGGATTGTGCCCGGCGTTTCCTGTGCACCCATGGGCAAGATATGGGTGGATGTAGCATTTGGAACCAAGGAAAATTGCCGAGTTGAGAGTATCGAGTTCGAGGTGGTGGACTTGGAGAGTGCATACCATGCACTGCTTGGAAGGCCGGCTTTGGCCAAGTTCATGATTTCCACCCATGTTGCATACCTGAAGATGAAAATGCCAGGGCCTAATGGGATCATATCCATCTCGGGTGACTACAAGCGAGCAATTCAGTGTGCCTCGGCGGGATCTAACCTAGCCGAGTCTTTGGTGATCGCAGCCGAGAAGAAGAAGCTGCATCAAGTGGTGGCAATGGCGCAGTCAACACAGCTCGGCCTGTCCGGACTGATGAGCCCGGACTCAACTGCGGCGTTCGAGGTACCCAAGGAGACCAAGAAGATCCCCATTGACCCGGAGCACCCAGAGCATGTGGCCATCATTGGGACCGGGCTAGGCGAGAAATAGGAAGGCGAGCTCTGTCACTTCCTCCGTGAGAATCGGGATATCTTTGCATGGTCGGCTAAGGACCTGCCAGGTGTTCCGAGGGAGTTGGCAGAGCACTCTTTATTTGTTAGGCCAGAGGTGAAACCGGTGAGGCAACCGACCCGTCGTCTCTCAGACGACCGGAGACAAGTGGTGCTGGACGAGCTGGCTAAGTTGCTTGCAGCCGGGTTCATAATGGAGGTACTGCATCCGGACTGGATATCCAATCCGGTCCTGGTGGAAAAGAAGAAAGACGAGCCAGCCGTGGTCAAGGTGTGGCGCATGTGCATTGACTTACTAACCTCAACAAGGCGTGCCCAAAAGATCCATTTCCATTACCTCGGATTGATCAGGTGATCGATTCCACTGCTGGTTGTGAACTGTTATCTTTCATCGATGCGTACTCTGGTTTTCACCAGATACCACTGAACCCAAAGGATCAAATAAAGACCGCTTTTATTACCCCGTATGGGGCGTATTGCTATCGTGTCATGTGTTTTGGTCTGAGAAATGCCGGGGCAACTTATCAGAGGTGTATGCAGAAATGCCTGCACTCTCAGATGGGCAAAAATGTGCAAGTGTATGTCGATGATATCGTCATCAAAACTAAGGAAAAAGTACTCTCCTCGAGGATCTCGAGGAGACATTTGTGAATTTGAGAAAGTATCGGTTGAAGCTTAACCCGGACAAGTGCACCTTTGGTGTCCCGGCTGGAAGTTGCTCGGATTCCTGGTGTCCAGCCGAGGTATCGAGGTTAACCCGGCCAAAATCCGAGCTATTGAGAGCATGAAGTTACCGAAGTGTTTGAAAGATGTGCAGAAGTTCACAGGGTGCCTAGCCTCGTTGAGCCGATTTGTAGCTCGGCTAGGAGAAAAAGCCTTACCTTTGTACCAGCTCATGAAGAAAAGTACCGGGTTTACATGGACCCCGCAGGCCGACGTGGCGTTTGGCGAGCTGAAAAAGATGTTGTCCACTGCCCCGGTGTTAGCGTCACCATTGCACAATGAGCCGATGTTACTTTACATTGCGGCCACAAACCGAGTTGTAAGTGTGGCAGTGGTGGTGGAGCGCGAAGAAGGTGGCAGGTCGGTGCAGAGACCGGTGTATTACTTGAGCGAGGTGATCTCTACCTCGAAGCAGAACTATCCTCACTACCAGAAGATGACGTACGGTGTTTACCTGGCGGTCAAGAAGTTGAAGCATTATTTCCAGGAGCATCCCATGACGGTGGTGTGCGAAGCTCCAATCTCGGAGATCATCGGGTGCAAAGATGCAACTGGCCGAGTTGCCAAATGGGCGATTGAGGTGTCTCCATATGCACCACATTACGAGAGAAGAGACGCAATTAAATCCCAGGCGTTGCCGGACTTCTTTTGTGATTGGGCCGAGATGCAGTATGAGCCACCCAGGCCGGACTATAATTATTGGAAAATGCATTTTGATGGGTCCAAAACAAAGATCGGGCTGGGGGCTGGTATAGTCCTCACCTCGCCAAAGCAAGATCAGCTGAAGTACGTGCTGCAGATTCATTTCTCAGCATCAAACAATGTGGCGGAGTATGAGGCCTTAATCCATGGCCTCAAGGTGGCAAAGGAGATCGGTATCCGGCGTGTAGAGTGCTTCGGCGATTCCGACCTGGTGGTGCAACAATCTTCTGGAACTTGGGATGCTCTGGATGCCAACATGGCGTTATATCGGTTCCATGTGCAAAAGATATCCGGGTTCTTTGAAGGGTGTGAGTACAGGCATATACCTCGGGCAGAAAATGATGCTGCCGACGTGTTGTCAAAGCTCGGTTCATCAAAAGAGGCAGTACCACCAGGGGTAGCCCTGAATCACTTGAGAACTCCTTCAATCAAACCTTCTCCTGAATCCGAATCTATTTTCATCCCGGCGGAGCAAGAGCCCGGACCTGTTCCAATGGAGGTAGACGTCGGATGCGTTTGGTCGGACCCGGGGACTGCGTGGCAGAGCTCGGGGACTGCACACCAAACCTCGGGGACTGCTCATCCAGACTCGGGGACTGGTCGCAGGATGGTGGAGGAAATAATGGAGGAGATTATGGTGGCCGAGCCAATGGAGGTGGATGAGGAACTTTTTCCTTTGCACCCGGTGCCGGAGTGGGCGGAGCAAATTATGAAGTTCATAACGGAGGGAAGCACGCCAAGTGACACAACCGAGGCTAGGAGGATTCAAAGGAGGGCCAAGGCGTACACCATCATCAACAAGGAGCTCTATAAAAGAAGCGTAACCGAGGTGTTGCAACGGTGTGTTGAGCCAGCTGAAGGCAAGGAGATGCTTTTGGAGATCCACCAAGGAGAATGTGGTCATCATTGCAGCACAAGAGCTCTGGTGGCCAAGGTGTTTAGGCATGGGTTCTATTGGCCCACTGCTCTTGCCGATGCAGAGGCCATAGTCCGGAGATGTGAAGGATGCCAAAGATTTGCCAAGCAAACGCATATGCCGGCTTCGGCGCTCAAAACAATTCCTATCACTTGGCCGTTTGCGGTATGGTGTTTGGATATGGTGGGAGAGTTCAAACCAGCCCGAGGTAACATGACACACATATTGGTGATGGTGGACAAATTCACCAAGTGGATCGAGGTGAAACCAATCCGGAAGTTGGATGGTCATTCAGCAGTGACTTTCTTGAAGGAGATTATTCTGCGATATGGCTACCCCCATAGCATTATCTCGGACAACGGCACTAACTTTGCTGTTGGAGAGTTCGCTCGGTTTTGCATGAACAAGGGAATCCGGCTGGACATAGCCTCGGTGGCACACCCGGAGTCTAATGGACAGGTGGAAAGATCAAATGCTCTAGTGTTGGCCGGCATCAAGGCTCGGCTCATTGAACCACTGCTGAAAACGCCGGGGTGTTGGATAGATGAGATACCAGCAGTACTGTGGGGTCTAAGGACCACGCCAAATCGATCGACTGGCTATACGCCATTTTTTATGGTCTATGGGGCAGAAGCTATGCTACCCACTGACATCGAGTATGATGCGCCCAGAGTGGCAATGTACACTGAAGCCGAGGCAAAAGAGGCTCGGGAGGATGCAGTAGATCTGCTTGAGGAAGCGAGAGAATTGGCCTCATCTCGGTCAGCAATTTACCAGCAAGGTCTCCGACGTTATCATAGCCGGAGTATCAACCCTCGTGTGTTTCACGAGGGAGATTTGGTGCTGAGGTTGGTGCAGCGCAAGAAAGGCCGGCACAAGTTGTCACCTCCATGGGAGGGACCGTTCGTTGTGAGCCGAGCTCTGCTCAATGATTCCTACTATCTTATAGATGCGCAGGAACCAAGGGAAGATGGGCTGGACAACCCCGAGTCAGAGGTCAGGCGACCATGGAACGTAGCTCTACTCCGACCTTTCTACTCATGAAAGGCGCAATGTATGTACCTCGGTTAATCCTTAATAAAAATGTCGGCACTCCGAGGTAAAAGCTCGGGGACTGCCTCGCTCTTGTGCTTATGTTTTATCTCTGTTTGTCAGTTTTGTTCATATGCCGAACTATTTTGAACCTCGTCTCAAACTTCAAGTAATGTGTGCTATGAAACTAATCTTGTGACTCGACTGGCATCTGCCTAAAAGGTAGTCAAGAGCAAAGAGGAAAAAACGTGGGAGACATGAAAATGAACTCGGGGACTCGGTCCAAAATTATAGTTCGGCATGTGTCGTTTACTAACCCCTGTCTTTACCTTTCGTTTATGTCGGATGACTTTGAAACATACCTCGGAATTTACCAAGTACTGTATGCTATGAACAACAATCTTGTGACTCGACTGGCATCTGCCTAAAAGGTAGTCAAGAGCAAAGAATGCCAAACATAGTAAACACGAAAGTAAACTCGAGCAATCATTCAAAAGGATTCGACGTAAAGCTTAGAAAAGCATGGTTCGGATAAGCATGATAGTAACAGAGGTAGCAAAAGGAACTACTTAAGTTTGATTACATCTGCGTCCCGGCATACCGGGGATTTAATGAAGTTTTTTGGCCAAGCATGATAGTAACAGAGTTCAGGTCGAGGCATCAGGAATTACGTCGGCAGCAGCCGAGGTAGCCTGGGAGGTGCTGGCAACGTCGGCAGTAACCTCGGCACCAGCTTGTGGAGAAGCCTCGGTTTCTGCTTCGCGGGTGTCACCATCGTCACCTTGCTCGGCTTCGACGTCGGATTCTGTTTCGTATTCATCCTCTTCTGGCTCGTCATCTTCGGCGTCGGAGTAGGTGTCTCCCTCGCTCAAGTTCTTGGTGTTGGCATATCCAGCGAAGAAGGAAGCCATCTTTTCGCGCCGCTGGATGAGAATTGGGTCCGTGGACCAGGGCGAATTTCGGCGAAGAGTGTCCATCTTTTCGAGGTCGAGCTTCTCGCACCAAGTCATGATGAATTTGAGAGCGGCATCAGCTCCAGCGCGAGCCGAGGATGAGCGCCACTCTCGAAGTCTTTGTTCGGCTTCACGAAGCTTGGCGGCGAGCTCAGGCGTAGTATTGGGAGCATCGGCAAGAGGCCACAAGGCTCGGAAAGCAGACACACCTGCATCAAGGAGTTCGGACCCAATGGTTTTCAAGGGATGGATCCGAGCTTTGATGGCCACGATGTGGTCCTCAATGGTCCAGGCGGGGTTCGTCTCGCTACGCCTCTTCCTGTGCTGATCAGTGATATTGCGAGCCGAAACTTGGGTGTAGGTGAAGTGCTCTGCAGAAGAATAGCCTGTTAATAATGAAAGAAACAGTTCGGCAAAGAGCCAGTACTGTTGAGGACAAAGCAAGGATAAGGGGGGCAAGAAGCTTACCGTCCATTTCTTTGTTGATACGTTCCAGCGTCGGGAGGAGCTGGTTAACCGAAGCTTGAAGGGCTTCATAAGCCTCGGTGGCCGAGGTGGCGCGGGCCTCGGCTAACTGGAGCGCATTCTCATGTTCCTTGGCGGCATCCTCCCGAAGTTTCTTCTCTGTTTCAACAACACTGGCCTTTTCCGCCTGCAGCTGCTCTGTTTCCGACGTCCGCAGCTCGGTGATGCGCTTCAGTTCCTTTACCAGACGAGCTACTTCGGCTTTCTCTAGTTGGAGCTTTTCGTCCAAAGAGTTCTTTTCTGCAAGGACGGCCTTGTGCTCGTCGTGGAGTTTCTTGTGGTCAAACAGGAGGGTATGGAAGATGTCCGTGCGGACGTTCATAGTATTCTGCAAGGAAGAAAAACATAGCTCGGTTAGAAAGGCTATACCTCGACAAGAGTCTCGGGGACTCGGAGTCAAATCATTGGAAAAATGTTGCCGGGGTATGCCTCGACAGGAGTCTCGGGGACTCGTACCCGAGGTGCATGATAAAGTAAGGTAAAATGGTTTGAGATTCAAGCCAAACAATTTTAACTCCGGCGGAGCGTCAATAGTTTACCTCGAATCTCGGGGACTGGGAATGGTGGATATTAGATGAGATACTGCATGAAAGTAAAGAGAATAGGACTTACGTCGATGTTTTGAGCAGCACGCAGGGCAGCGACTTGTAGGTCGTGGACGCTTCGGCCGCAGGCGCTGTTTCCCGCAGGGTGCTCACCTACCGGAGCAGCTAGGGAGGCCGAGGAGACCTCGTCTGCAGAATTCCAGTCTGCGTTGTAGTGTTCCAAGGAGCCGAGGCTCTGATCACTGTCAGTGCGCAGAGGAGGATATCCCCACGGTCCGCCCTGCTCGATGCCCCTAACCGAGGCCTCCAAGGCTTGAGCAGCCTCGGAGCTTGAAGCAGGCCGGTTATCCAGTATAAGAGAAGTCCTCCGAGCATATTCGTCGGCCGGAGGAGCAGTCTCATCAACGGGTGCGGCAAATGGAGGGATTCGGCGTGACACCGGGGAGGAGACCTCGGTTGCATCCTTGAGGAGAAGAGATAGTCAGGGTGCCAGACCCAGATGTTGGTTTGGGGGTGACCTTAGACTTCACCATCTCTTTCTCTTTCTCCTTGCCTTTCTCCAACGGCAAGGTAGTCTGGCGAACTGGTTTTTGGGGCTGCTGCTTGGGCTGCTGCTTGGGCTGTTGCTTCTGCTGAAGCTTCTGCTGTTGCTGTTGTTGGTTGCGGGCAGTCTGGCTGCGGGGGGAGAGTCGAGGCTCCGGCAAGGCGGTAGCCGGAGTGCTGGCGCGATTGGTCCCCGCACCCGTTTGAGGACGCGGAGAACTCTGGCCTCGGGTGGGGGCAGATTTCTCCAAGGCCGGGCCAGACCTCGGTGGAGGAGATACGGGGCGAGAGTTCGTCGGGGTGGTCGTGGCTTCAGAGGCACCAACGGGTGCAGTCATGGAGGATACCTCCTGATCCACTTCTATGGGTCACTGCAACGAAGGAAGATGGTCAAGTGTTAGTACCGAGGTGATAAGTTTAAGCAACAAACTTTGTTGGCTATAGAAGCAAAGCATTACCCATCCGAAGTAGGAAACTTCTTGCCCCCTCGGGCATGAGGAGGATTTCCGGACTTCTTCAGCCGACGTCTCTTGACCGGAGCCGCAGTGGGTCCGGAGGCTCCAGTGGCGGATGGTTCGGCGGCCGAAGTTGCGGCACTAGCGCGTTTCCGGCTGGTTGCTGGAGTAAAGTTCGGAAGGTGAGGAAGGCAGGAGATAGGTACCGCGTTTATTGGTTCCATGACGAGAAATCCCTCCTCGTCATCCGAAATCTCTTGAACTGAAGCTTGTGCTTGAGGCTTACCCGCGGTGGTGACGCGGGCCGAGGCAATGGGCATGTAATCCTCGTTGTCAGGGTCCTCGTTGGATGGTGGGTCCTCGACAGGAAGATCCTTGCCGAAGTGGTCCGCAGGATGGACTCCATCCTCGGCGGTCTGGCGGGAGAACAGCTATATGGCAGACATATGAAAAGGAGTTAGGAAGAAATGGTCAAGATGAACGTCGGTAGCAAGACCTCGGTGGTAAAGGAGTACCGAAGAAAACGTCGGAACAGCGTACCTGTTTTGGTGGCTTGGTCCTGTAGTGGGGTTCCCTTCCCCATGTCCAAGCGTCAGATATCTTGGACTTGGTGATAGCTCGGACTCGCCGAGCTACAGCGGCGTTGTCCAGTGCAACATGCGTATGGCGGGTTGGATCATAAAGACCGCTCATGTGGCAGATCTTGTGAGTCCTCGCCTGGAGAGGGGAGACCCTGCGCTTCACAAATGTGCAGGCCAGATCGTCAGCCGTCAGGACTTTCCCGTCGTTCGCAGGGTCCTCCGGGTCCTGCCATTTCGCAACATACCCATGGATGGACTTGATTTCGCTGGTGAGAGGGGGAGTGTAGTCCCAGTTGAGCGGTTCGGTAGGAGGGCTGAGGTTAAACACCGGCAGATTGAGGAAGTCCTCTTCGCCGGAGTTCTTCACGTAAAACCACGTCCGGAGCCACTTGCGAACGGTGTCCGGAGTAGCGATACGTGGGAAGATGGAGTTTCGGCGAGGAGCTATGATGGCTGCTCCGCAGGCGGTTAGTAGCTTGGGCAGATCCTTGTTTTTCGGATCCGGGATCACTTGCCGCTTAAGTTGGAAGTAGCGAGAAAAGAGGTCTACCGTGGCTTTGAGGCCGAGGTATCCCTCAGAGAAGGAAACGATGCAGGAGAGAGTGGTGATGGCGTTGGCGGGGAGGTGATGAACCTGGAGTCGGAATTTGTCGAGGAAGCTCCGGAAGAAATCGCTAACGGGCAGTCCGAAGCCGCGCTGGAAGTGCGCGACGAAGACCACCCGTTCCCCTTCCTTGACTTGAGGCTCGAGTTCGCCCTCTGGCAGGCGACACTCTACCCCGGCGGGAATCCGCCGAGTCGCCCTGAGCCACTGGATTTCGTCCGGAGTTACATCCGAACCTTCCCAGCCGGCTCGTTCTCCGACCTCCAGTTCGAGGTCTGGAACCTCGGTTTGTTCCGAAGTCTCAGGAGGAGACATCTCGGCAGAATCAATCTGCAGAAGAGTGCACAGAAGTTTAGCAAAAGAAAAAGTGAATCTGGAATCTAAGGCTATATCTGGCTAACTCAGGAGGAGTTGGACGGCTATCTAATATACATAGAGGCATATCTATGCTAGGCGAGCATCTATCCGAGGTATGAAACTCGCTACTACCCAAAAAAGTATGCAAGTAAGATCTACCGGAGGAGGTAAATAGAGTTTTATTCAAGAACATATGAAGAACCACAGCGCAAAGAGGAAGAAACCTAGGGCAATGCCTAGGGTATCAGGAAAGGGAGTACATACCGTGAAAACGAGGTGCTGAAGGGCGGCGCCGGTGACGCGGTCGCAGCGGCGACGAAGGAGCTGCTCGTCGGCGGCGGCGGGAACGTGTTTCTTCTCAACCGGAAGCGGCGGCGCTGGTGGCGATGGAGGCGAGAGGGCGAGTGAAGGAGGAAGAAGATGGCGAAGTTACCCGTGGGGCCCTACTTATAGCCGCGCGCGGTAACTGCCCGCATTAACTGCGCCACTACCGCGCGGTTATCGGGAGGCGCGGGATCGTGTGCGAGTGGGCGCACGGTTACGCGGTCTGCGGCCGCACGATCGGCCACATCGTGGGCCGCAGAGTGGCAACCGCCCACCCCGGATTTCCTGCGCTGGTCAGCACAAAAATCGAGGGGTCGTGGGCGGTCAAGTACTTGAGTGCGCAGGTGCGCTGTTCGGTGGGTCCGGCTGACGAGGGCGGCGTGTGGTCAGAATCTGCTTGGCAGAGGTCCGGATTCCGAAGCCCGGGCAGAGATTCTTCGCCACGTACCTCGGAAAATCTTGAGGCAAGTTGGTGCTGAGTCAGATAGCTCGGAGAGTTCAGTTCGCATATCTACCTCGGATTGGATGGTGGTGTATGGGAGGTACCTCGGCATGACTATGTTGGAGGTCGGTTTAGGAGGTGGTGTAAGGCTTGTTTTGAACCTGCTACGGCCCTCCTTCCGAGGTCGTAGGACCGCACCAGCTTCGGGGACTAATGTCGGGGAGTATCCCCGGGTAGGGTCAAGGCTTGGCATAAGGTGGTGTTCCAAGTTGTGCCGAGGTACGGAAAGGGCCGGCCTGTTTGGGCCTGGGAAGGTCCGAGCTTCATCTTGACCTGGAGAATACAGGCCGACCTATTTGGCCCAGAGGGGTCCGAGGTATACTAGTGGCCAGGGCCGAGGTTCACAGTCCGAGCTATGTTCTGCCGACCTAACTACCTCAGTGCGGTGGTTTGCGTTGTGGGTGCAGGAGAAGCTGTGGGAAGGAAGTAAGATCCGAGCTAGTAAAAGATATTAAGCGCAAGACCCAAGGTACGGCACGGACGCGCCGAGCTAACCGAGGTGATGGGCTGTAGGTCGGGCCGGAGTCAATGCTCCTGTCACTTCCAGCCGGGTACTAGAGCGCCTGACACGGGAGCGTCTGTCAAGGGCATGGCAGAGGCGTGCTCCGGGTTCGGCGGGCCTGCACGTCTCCGACCGCTGACCACGCGAGGTCTGGGTAAAGGCTACGAGGTAGCTCTGCCAGGCCACGTCCTGTCTCGGTCAGAGGGGACATGCTAGCTCTGCCGGTAGGCTACAGGAGATGGGCAAGCCACGTCTTGTCCCCGACCGAGGTACGGTGGTACGGTGGTGACCGTTGCAGAGGCATGGCAACAGTGTTCTGCGAGGGGCACAATGGTAACCCGGCTGGCCTATATAGTGGGCTTCACCCTCTCCTGCTGAGGACGGACGGATTGAGGATCGAAGGAAAGAGAGAAAGATAGAGAGGAAGCTCGGAATACCTCGGAGAGACCTCGGTTCAGGCTCGGACTGCCTTTTCCTCTCTTTGTAGCATCATCTTCCACCACGAGTTCTCACCATTGTATCATCATACAGCTCGAGGAGCAGCTTGTACTTGTCACTTTGAGCTATACACTGACTAGGATAGTGCTGCAGTAGGGGTGTTACCTCCGCAAGAGGGCCCCGAAGCAGGGTACATCGTGGTGTGTTTTGTGTTCTTGCTTTCTTGGTTCTTTGTTCGTGTTCTTGCGTGTTCTTGCGTGTGCACTTCTTGAGTGCATAAACCCTCCCCGGATTCCCCCAACGACCATTCGGCCCCATCTTAGCCATACCTATGGCATCTGCCGTGATCCC